>CEMG01176171.1:22378-68830 GCA_001179705.1 Baeospora myosura
TCCGACAGAGAATGGCAATACTCGACGGTCATCACCTCTGATCAAAATTGGCAACGAGCAATTGGGGAACATGGGATACCCAACAGGGAATGGCAATGCTCGACGGACATCACCCACAATGATCAAGATTGGCAACGAGCAGTTGGGGAACCTGGGATCTCCGACAGAGAATGGCGATAAAGGATCTCATGCTACTGGTTCTGTTCTTGACGTGGGCAATATGCAGCTCGGCAATTATGGCGACGCTTCAGGGAATGGCTTCAGAAGGGCTGTCAAGTACGATGCCCATACCGATGATGTTCACTTTGGGAATGGAGGCTTAGAAGATTAATCCTTTGTAATCTAGTCTGCTTTCCTTTCTCAACATGATGTTTCTTTTCTCGTTTCTTTTCTTTGCTTGATGAGAATCGACTTGCCATTGAAGCATTCTGAGTCTGCGATCTGAGACTGGGTACTTGACTCCTGCTTGACTCTTTGAAGTTGAGTTGTAAAATTCACGTGAAAAGTTGTAGACGCCTGTTGTAGAGTCGCCGCGTCCGACGGTCCTTTGCGTCCGAGATAGGAATGTTCTAATGTTACCCCTTAGCGAATTTGCACGATTCTAGCTTCAGACGGCTGCGATGCTCCCTTCTACCGTCAGCTCGACACGGGATCTTGGACACTTTAAACCCTGATAGTTCCCCCTTCCTTGTCAGCTCCCTGTCCTAAGATTTCCAAATCTACAATGCCTCTCGAGAGCAGTCTTTTTGTCCTAGACCCTCCGTCGAACAAAGACGTCCTTCAACTTGCTGCGAAACGATACACGTACGGATCTTCGGCACAGAACACCAATGGTCTTACCCTTATGTTTGCTCATTGCATCGGAACACGTAAGTTCTTTAATTTTGGGGCACAAGCGTTTTAATCAATAACAACTCACTCAAGACAAGGAACAGTGGGAGCCTGTTATAGAACGCGCCTTCCTCACTCAGCAGCTCAAAGATGAGCAGCATCGTATCCGTGAAGCCTGGGCGTTTGACTGGCAAAACCATGGTGACTCTGCAGTCTTGAATAAGAACGCCCTTCAAGATCGTCCAGAGGGAGTTTGTGAGACACTTCTCTCAAATTTATGCCTTGTTTTGCGTCTGACAACTTGAGGTTGGTAGCCATCTACGAGTGGGCCCCAGCAGTCGCAGCCTTTGCACGCTCTCCGCGGATGCACGGACATCGACTAGTGCCGCTAGGCCATTCTGCCGGCGCGGGCGCAATGTTCGTCACAGTCTCTTCTACGCTGATCCTCTCAGCGTAATGACTGATTTTTGTGACGTTAAATATCAGGATGCTCTCGACAACCGCCTTTCACATCGCAGAGATTCCTTATACATCCATGATACTCATCGAGCCCACCATGGTCACCCAAGCCTTGTTCTATGAGCATATTGAAGAACGACTCGCTACAATGGAATTTGTATGCGGGGCTGTCTCAATTCGTCGCGACTCGTGGCCTGGTAGAGAAGAAGCGTTCCAGTGGCTTAGCAAGAGGTTTCCTTGGAAGATGTGGGACTCGCGAACGGTGGGACTTTTCGTCGTAAGTACACCACGCTTCCCCACGTCCATCTCCATCCTTCCCTTGCTGATCTTCATCGTTAGGAGCACGGCCTACAGGACTCTCCGTTAGGCGACGTCACCCTCAAATGCGACAAGAAGCAGGAAGCCGCCTCTTATCCTGATGTTGACGGTCATTTCGAAGCAACTACGGAGCTGGCTCGTATCTGTCATGTGGTCCCCGTGCACATCATATGGGGGGGCAGCAGCGATCTTGTGTGCGTTCATCTTCTCACCTGTCATTGAGTCCAAACTTGCTGACTCGGACTTTCCTACAGCCCAGATTATGTTCGGCACTCTCTGAGCGACAGTGCGCAAGGTCGAACAGTGGCTTCGGTATCGACTATCGAAGGAGCTGGACACATGGTAAGCCTTTCGTTGTGTTGCAAAGTTGAATCAAAGACCAATCCTGTCGCTATCATGATCAGGTTGTTCAAGAGAAGCCTGACCTTCTTGCTTTGTCTATCTGCGACGCGTTGGACACGATAAGAGTATACCAGCCGTCAACAAGGTCGCGGATGTAGAGTAGGATACGTTCTGATAGACTTCAATATGACGCTCGAAGACTTGTGTATCTTTTACCCCTGTCCTCGAATCAGGCACAGTTTGTCTTATATTAGACATTTTTGATACCATCAGAACAACAACAACGCGTACACGACGCGTAAACAAAAACAACTTGAACCGTGACTACCACCTTCTCTCAGCCAACTCAGCATCTGCCACCATGGAATCGCATATCGCTATCTTGCCTACTGGTACGCCGCCGTCCGATATGAGTCTGACTTATCATAACAAACTTGACTAGAATTCCTCGATGCTTTGACGTTGAGCGTCGACAGCACCCCCAGCGGATGCCACACCGCTCTTCCTTTCGGTCGCTTTCTGCGTCTCCCTCATCCGCGAACTGGTGTGTTAAGACGCGACATTGCTTCTATAGACTCTCATTCTTTCCCAAGGAATTCCTTCGCTGTTCCTGCCATCCAGCACTCCCTCAAAGGGATCCACGTCTTCGACACCCGCGAAGCAGGAAATACTAGAAGTACAAGCGGTTTCTCCTGCAAATCCTCGCTCTTGGTTTATGGGCGAAAAGGTGATAGCTGGTGAGTAACTGTACTTGGTCTTTCATTGTCCGTGACTCACGAAAAGGTATCAAATTCTTCAGATGGAAAACTTCTTGTCCTCACACGCGTCGATCCCGCGTTCCTCCTCATCCCCATTATGCAATCAGTCTCTCCGGTAACTTATTTCATCTACTCCAGCCTTGAACTTGTCTGAAAACACGACCCCAAGGATGACGGCACTCTGGGAAATTTTCGCCCATCTGATGATATATTCGAGGACGCTGCTCTCAAACTCGAGACGGTCTCACATTCTCAGAAAGATCCCTCGCTTTTCGTGTCTGCCAAAGATGTCACTGCATTTGTCTCCTTCGAGACGTCGAAACAGGCGCTCAGACATATATGCGACTTCAAAGGTCGGTTGCGAGACAGTTTGTGAAAGAAATGGACTTGATGTTTGTTTCTAGAGGTCACATCCGACATCGTCGTTTATCGATTCTCACCTGCTAAAGTCGTTGAGTACTGTCGGACGAAGGTAGGACGTGTGTCGACCCCGGAGGTGTTCGAGACCTCTCGCACTCTAATACGGTCCCTGGCTAGAGATGGCCTTATGGAAGACGGAAGAGAGAGTCTGCTGCCGAGTAAGCCTGTACCCCTTCGATGTCAGAACAGTCTGATCTTACGTCGTGGGCAGATGCGCGCATTCGAGCCTCTTGCGACCTGATTGCTCAATATCTTCCTTCTGACCTTCATACCGCATTGCGAGCATCCTATGAGTAAGCCAATGTCGATTCTTCTGTTGTATGACCACTGACAGCACCCTACTTAGCTTCAAAGAACTAGATGAATATTTGAGGAAACTTGAGGATGAAAGAGCTCCGTTGGCCACCAACACGAACAACGCGAAGAAGGATGACACCAAGAACGACAAGAAGCGCAAACCTAAAGCTTCACATAGTGTGGAGAAACTCAAGAAAGCCAACGTGAATGGGATGTCGAAGCTTTCGAGCTTCTTTGGCAAAAAGGGCTGAAAACGGACTCGGTACCATACGTACATCTGGGATTTTGTGGGAGTCGTACTATTTATCGTTCGGTATATATCCATTGCATTTTGAGGCTCACAGTCGTGTAGTGACAAGCAGTATCTCTGTACCGGACTTCGACTGAGGCGCTTGATGGCAAGTGCTCAATACGCATTTCAGACTCCGCCACTTGCACCGGTACCACCATGAGCGACAAGACTTATGTCGACTGTGGTGTGCAAACCGACCTGCCATATCCTTCCTCTGGCCCTGAAAGTCTCGGGGCATCGTCTCTCATGCCTGGTAACGGGCCTGATACCTCGGCCTTCACTAGCTCTTCCAGCCTTCTCATGCCAGTACAGCCGCTACCGACATTCAAACCGTATCTCCTACCCTACAACAAGCCTTCCGACTCTCGTGGCCTCAACAAGCGTGTCATGTCTCTTCCAGAAACTTCTCCTCCGTCTAGAATGATCAATGTAACAAACGGCCTCCGAGTTGCCTCAATGTCGGAGCGTGTCAAGACGTCACTCTCGGAGGAGTCTCCCTCGGATCACACTCTTTCTACGGACTATCAGGATACCTCTGCCTCTCTGGATGGTTCTCATAGCAATCTTTCTCTTGGTTCTGTCCGAATTCGCCGTTCTTTACACGCTAGCCATGGTCGTCTACTTCACACTCCTTCGCCGCCCTCGTCACCGGAATCTGTCATGATCATTGGCAGTGATATACAGGTACCCAGTGCCCTCTTCCGTATAGATAAGACTTCAAGTGCATATACGGATGATAGCGGTAGGTTTACTGGTCTTTGTCACGGTGCAATCCATCTGACCCAAAGCCTCAAATCAGGATGGGTAGATTGGGCTGGTTCCCCGCCAAGGCCTATTCCCGCTCTCCATGGACCTCTCTCTTTGCCATATGCTCGTTGCCCATCGTGAGTTGACATCTTATAGTACATCTGACGCCGATTGACGAGGTTTGCGTCCTTAGTGGTGCCGAAGGAACTATCATAGAAGGCCCGGACCTCTCTCGTATGATATGGGGCTTAGGCAAGAGCGACTCTCAAAAGATCTCACAAACTTCAGATGGAATTGCCACTGCCCATTCTCCTACTCAGAAAACCTCTCAACCAATTGCGTCCCGGCTCCAAGATCCTCCTCGCCCAACGTCACTGAAGTGCAATTCCCTACACATGGCCCCGGACTACTATGACTTCTCGCCTATCACCCTTGCTCAAGATCATCTCTTCCCTCCTGGCGCACCTAAAATTGTTGAATTCAAATCTCCGCCCCTTCGTACTATCGGTGACAACTCTTATCGCAACTCATATCCCTCCGTACCGCAACTAGGAGCTGCCTTTAGCGTTGAGACCGGTGCTCAGACTGCCTTGATAGGCCCGCCTCATGATGGTCTTGCTGCTGACAATCTTATGCATGGACTCGGTATCAACTGGCAGAAGAAGCCTGTGGAATCGGATCTCAAAGACCAGCATGACCGACCCCCTCACTCTCTAAAGCCGTCAGCGCCTGTGTTCGTCCCTCGCAGGCAAGCCCCTTTGGAGTTTTATCCTCGGAACATCGTTGAACCACGATCTGACCTGCGATTCGGGGCTCTGACCAATACTGCTCGCCAGCAGCCTACGTTAGAGCTCTTGTACCCGGATCAGTACCCGCTCATCAGCCGTAATCACTCTGCATTGCCGACTCCCCCAAACTCGTCTTCTCCTAAATGGACGCCGACTTTTGATCATGGTTCAGCTAGCTTCCCGCAATTGGACGCGAATCATGGGGCCAGATCACAAATTCTACAAACCGAATTTCTCCCTAACATCTCACTCCAGGACACCCGCATTTTCACTTATGACCGAGGACATTCTCAACCCGATATCAAGACGTCTAATTTCACTCATGATATTCAAACTGGAACGCGAGTTCCTTTGCAGCTTCCCGCCGAGATCTCAGCAACTGTCTCTTCCGAATATCGCAGCCCAGCGCTTAACTTCTCTCCTCCACATCCTGGGCCTCCACCCAATAGCCCCCTGCCCCCCATTCCCAGAATTCGTACTACCCCCCGTGACGTGAGCAGCATGCAGATTCCCTCAATGACCTTCGGCCCTCCTTCGCCGTCCTCCCCTCATTCCCAACCCAGAGGCCGACCTGTGGCACGCCAGCCCAGGTCAATTCCGCTCGCGCGCCTCTTTCAGAGACATCTCTCCGCTGTTCCCGAGGAGGATGCGGGCACTTTCACGGAGCCTCTCTCAACCTCGCCTTCATTCCCAGTCGAACGCCAACCGTTCATGGCTCGCTCGCACAATCACTTGCAGCCCCGTTGTCCTGATGGTTCCATTGGCTTCCATTCTACTAGGAGTCCAAGCCCTGCGAACAAGATGGGAATCCCAGGCAATGCTAGTTCCCAAACCCAGAAGAAGAAGTCGGAACATGTGCCAATACTCGGCACCAGCTCTCGTGGCACGACGGTCGCAGTTCGCGGCAAAGGTTCTCGGAAGGATATGAGGAAGCTTACCCAGAACGAGGACAACCAAGAGAATATTGGTACCAGCAACGATGACTCTGAAAACTACAACAATAAGGCGGCTTCGAAGAAGAAGGGCAAGAAGTTCACCAAGAAATCTGGGACGATTGCTCCGGTGCTAAACTCCAAGGAGCGCACCTCCTCGCCATGGACGTCAATCACAGACGCTTGGTCAACCTGAGTGATGGGTATTCTCAAAGCTTTATTCCTTTACTACCTACAAGCGAATACTTTCAGTTTCGGAGGGTTCTCAAAGCATGTTTTCTTTCTTGGCTTTGGATCGTTTTTGCGAGCTTTGCACCACATGGCACACCTTCGTTTTCTTTGTTCAGCTTTCCAATCCTTGGCCTTATCGCGCACATACAGACAATACCAGACAGATAGCAATTGGACTTGTTCGTAATACTATACAATTTCTCAAGGCTTGACGAAAAGATCAGTGAACTTGTCGACCGGGAGCTCAGAGAACGACGCGGCGTCGGAGACGGTGTCCATAATCCTAGAGAGAATGAAGATCAACAATCAGGAGTAGTTAGAATTGACGAATGTACGCACTTCTTCTGCTGCGCCTCGTCAAAGTGATACGAAATGTGCCTGTTTATATCTTGAGTTCCACGTAACCAAGGCCAACCAAATATGTATGACTGACCTCTTGAACTTGTTGATGAGCAGAGGTGTTCCCTCTGCGCGTCTTCTTTTGTGTCCAACGGGATACTCAACCTCTACCTCATCCAGCACCGTTCCATCGTTCAATTCGACAAGAAGGGCGTTGCCGATGGAGCGTTTCGAAGGTTCGTGATAATCGACGCTGAAGTGCTTCTCTTCCACGCAGTAGATTTTGGCGCGAAGGGCATCGATACGAGGATCGGCAGCGGAAGCGTCCGTGCTACGGGGAGGAACCTTAAATCATGACGCACGTAATGGCACAAGGAATACACTTACTAGCTTTGCGACGTAAGTTCGCCGAAGATCAAAGGATAGGCGACCATGTAGTTGATAGCGTGACTGGTGCATCGATCAGTAAGGGCGAGGAGACAGTACGAAGAGCACCTACTCTCGGTCAGCAAAGTTGTCAAGTGGACCTTGCTTATCGATGATTCGGATAGCCGCTTCCTGAGTTCGGATCCTAACGCTCTTGATATCCTCAGCGGTCTTGCCTAGCTCCTTAAGCTTATCGTGAATGATATGGGCAGCTTCCACAGCAGTTTGGGCGTGGAATTCCGCGGGGTACGAGATCTTGAATAGAACATTCTCCATGATGTAGGAGGAATAGGGCATCTGGAACTCAAAGGGCTTCCCCTACACACTAGCTGTCAGAGATGGGCGTACGACGGTGAGGAAAAGGGACTACCTTGAAGAGGACGTCGTAGAAGCCCCAGGTTTTAGCCGAGAGGACGGAAGGAAGACCCTTCTCGCCTTTCTTCACAAGCAACGCGAGGTTAACGGCCCGGGAGCAAGCATCTCCAGCAGCCCATGATTTACGAGGACCGGTATTGGGTGCATGGCGGTAGGTACGCAGGGACTGCCCATCCACAAATGCCTGGGACACAGCGTCGATGGTCTGGTCACGGTTAAGACCCAGCATTTTCGACACTACTGCTGTGGAAGCAACTTTGACCAGAACGACGTGATCAAGGCCAATTCTGTTGAACGAGTTGAGGAGTGCGAGGCCGCCTTGGATCTCATGGGCCTTGATCATTCCCTCGAGGATGTCGCGGACTTTGAGTGGCTGCCCTTGACGCGCAAGGTGATCGGCGACAGCCAGAATGGCTCCAAGATTGTCAGAAGGATGGCCCCCTATGGTATAAACGATGAATTAATGATTCAATACAAGGAGCTGGATCGACATACATTCTGCGGCCAAAAAGCAGTCATTGAAATCGAGCCATCGAATGATGGTGCCAATGTTGAATGCACCACGGATAGGATCCAGCTGGTAGTTAGTTCCAGGGACCTTGGTACCTATGGACGTATATTTAGCACTGGTAGGAAGCTAAGAGCTGCCAACACACCATTCGGTACAATGGTCCCTTCCACTACTGGGCCCAGGAGCTTCGTGCACTCAGGAAACCTCAGACCCTCAAGACCACATCCAATGGTGTCAATCAGACAAAGCCTGGCAGTCTCGAACGCGAGCTCCGAGTCGATGTTGTAGTTATGTATGTAGTCTGCAATGTCCTGCAGCACCTGGTCGGGCTCCGGTCGCAGGGTTGACTCTCCTCCATGACCTGAAGACATCGCTCGTGAAGAGACCAGAGAGGATTGAGATGCTAGAGGAGATGAAATCGATGGCCGGATTGCCGGAAGGTGAATTGAAGAGCACTGAGTTGATGATAAGATAGCTCGGGGTATTCCGCTGCTGTTAGGACGGATTTGACGACCTAAGAGGAGTCCAGCGCGAGATGTCCTGCTCAACATCGAAGTTGGGAACAAGAATTTTTGGCGCGATTTTTCAACGCTGGTCTCAAGGTACCGGAAGGAACTCAGCTCATAGGCGGGGCCCCGTCACACTCGATACCCGGTACCGTGACCAAAAAGGTCTGCCTACCGCAATTCTATCTAGAGGAAAAGGCCCTTTCTGGAACGTACATCTATACAAAAACTGTGTATTTCTACCTGGCCTAAAGGGCGTCTACTCAAGGAGTAACATATACTTTCCCCAATGCGTTGAGATTTCCGTTCCCGTCGAGAAGATCTGAACAAGGTCGTGTCAATCTCCGAGTCTGCGAAGACACAGGTCGTTTTAATTATCATTCCGACTCACTTGCTTTCATACCCGAAGTCTCTCGCTGTGGGAATATGAGGTCGAAGACATACACAAGCTAAGGTCTGAACGTACGGCATACGCAAACCACGCGTATCGTTCGACCCATGACACAGAATCCATATAACTTGTGGTTTGCTTCAAGAAATTTTCAACAGCTAATTTTGGAGCAAACATATTGGTTGCAGGTTTAGAGAATGATTGAAGTAAGGATTCACCGGTATCATCCATAGAGGTCTCCGCGAATTCTGTGACCCACAACGGGTGATTGGGAAACTGTTTGTTCACGTCTTGGATATAGTTGATAAAATTTTGGGGACCAGTGCCATACCTGCGACGAAAAACCTGAGAAACCTAGGCAAGAGGTAGGTCTGCATATCACTCACCAATGAACGGGTATGAAGTCTATAGTGCACCCCTGACATGCGGTCAGAAAGTTAGACAGCCACGGCCTGCCTCCAGGTGACGAGGAGATAGCCGGGCCCCCTAGACGAACGCCAGACTGTTTAAGTGGTTGTATATATTGCTTCCACAAGTCAGCGGCGCGTGCTGGACTAAGGTTGGATTGAGATGTCATATCCGGTTCATTAAAGCCCTTCATGTTGCAACGTTAATTCAAAAATACGGACTAGAGCGCCGCAACATATGAAAGACCACATACCAGAATAACTTGCGCCTTTTGAGCCTTCACATCTGATATGAAGTTGGCAATGCCCGATTCCCCCCACTGCATAGGAACGTGGGATACGCCAGACGCCATAGGATTGGGGGGAGGAACGTTCCAGCCGTACTCCCATGATATGGTGCTGCTTTGCTCGCCTGCTTTACTGATGTCTCCCGTGTGGGTCGCGACATTTGCTATACCTCGTTTAGCATTTCTGGCTCCAGCCAGGACCGACAAAAGCGCGATCTCGAGAAAGATGAGCACTAGACGGTGGGGGACGAGCATGTCGAATGAGATGTTCGGGGACTGCATGTAAGGACCACCGAGCGACGGTTATAAGGTAGACCAAGGTCATTAATTACCTGGCTATCGCCGATTTGGCTGCGATATTGTGAATGGTGAATGACAGTTGGCATACTCCTTGAAAGTAAGTCCACGGATACAGCTGCATGAAGTGGGCCACGAAACAGCTTCGCATTGGGGCCGGTGTGAGCATGTCGCGCACGCGATACGATACGACAATCATGCACGAGAACCAGAGCCTTCCCGCGTCAATGCCGAGGAATTAGAGGTGTGTAACACGGATTGCATAGGAGTATCGATAAGGATGGCGTATGGAAGTACATAGAGATGCGGATTAGGAGTTTGCTATCGCGCAGTACTACATGATTCTGCCCAGTGGGGACGAGATGACCGAAGTGTCGCAGCCGTTAGGCTTTGGGAGCGTCTAGTTCGATACCGGAATAAAAACCCTTCGAGCCGGGTGCAAAAATCCTCGTTGCATAGCGCTAGAGAGTATTGAAGATTGAGGTTCGAGCTGGTTCGAGGCAAAGAGACATCGGACCTTTCCGGCGGGTGTCGAAGTTCCCAAAGCGAGTCCGATTCTCCTCGATCCCCACTTCCAACTCACTTCTATCTCATCTGACAACATGAGCACCGCTCAACCAACCCTATCGACGCAAAGATATCGTACTTCGGAGTCATATGGAGAAAAGGCGCTGCGCAAGGCAAAAGAAAACCCCTTGGTACCTCTGGGTACGCTCGTTCAGAACTGTCTAGATTATCTGTTTTGTAATGCTATTCTTCGTGTAGGGTGTCTTATTACGACAGCAACTATCATAGCCGCCTCCGTAAAACTGCGTCAAGGAAACTCCAAGTCATTTCAATTATGGCTACGTGCTCGGGTTGTCGCGCAGGGTCTAACTATCGTTGCTCTCGTTGGGGGAACTTATGCACTTGGGCAGAGAAATTTGGAAGAGGACAAGCAGCGGCGAGAGGAGGAGGCAAAGAAGATGATGGAGGAGCAGGCAGTTAAGGAACGGCTGGAGTTTGAGGAACGGTTGAAGCAGGCGGAGGAAGCTCATGAGGCTCAAACTAGTCTATGGGCAAGGCTCAGAAGCAAAAGGGGCGAGAAGCCTAGCAAAGGAGTCCCATCTACACCACTTACACCACCGCAGCCTGTTCCCTCAACCCCTGTCCCAGTTCCATCTGAACGCTCGGGCGAGCAGACTTGGTGGGAGTTGTTGACATGGTCTAAAAAGCCGCCAACAGCTCCTGCTCCTAGTATACCCGGTAACTCGAGCGATACCCAAAAGAAATCAGGCGAAGTGAGCAAAGCATAGTTGCGTACACTTTCTCTGCAGGCTGCCGGTAGTATGAAGCAATTGGATAACGAGTTGCTGTTTTGCTACAAAGGAGAGTCCGCGCCCTCGATCTCCTGCCATTAACTCCTAAACCTCCCTTGTTACTCTCCGTCTCTGCGTACTGTCGCCGCTGGGCTTCAGTTCTCTCCCCGTTCCAGTACGACCTCCGGTTTTGTATGTGGGTCCTCGATAGCCAACTTCCAGCCCCCGTATAGCTGATTCACAATAGCACTTCGTCTGAGAACAGAGAGTTCCGCGGCAGCTTCTGAGTACATTGTCCGGACTTTGGCAGGGTCTGATTCTGCCTGGAGAGACAGATTGACGAGAAGGTCATCAGAATTTTGACTGGATGTAGCGCAAAGCCGAATTACGAACCTGTATAGCCCGGAATGTATCCTTTGTGCGTGAGATGAAGTAGTTCCTGAAGTTATACGAGCTGAATGATCTCGATGTACGCAACATCGAAGAGTAGAGGCCTAGGATCGCACGGGGACTGGGTGCGCCGCTCATTGTGGTAAGAGGTCAAGAAGGTGTCGTCATTAGTAAGCCAGTCAGCGTAAGGGCCCAGGGAGGTTGATCAATATAGTTCTATATAGTTTGATTATTTAGGAGCGTATGAAGTGACTGTATATGAGCTCGAGAACTCTTGCAAAAGCTGAGGTATTTGTTCAGATTAGAAGAATGTTCTATATAGATACAGCTGCGACGAGACAGAGAACGAATAAGTAGACGCCGAATAATGAGTATGGAAACATGGTCCAGATTGTACTGTATCATCACATGAATGGCCAGAAGTCCAGATAAAAAGAGAATGATGCTGGGGAAACGGACCTAGATAGTTGCAGATGCAATACATGACGAATGAAATGATTAGTGCCTTGAATAAATGAATGTGGTCCTCGAACTCGGGATGCCCGCACAAGCACCCAGATTCTCAGGAATCCGCGATGCCAGTGCGACGTGGAATGGGGGTATGCTGAAGCGTAACGGTATGATATGGAAGTAGGTATCGGAGGTGGATGTTTCGGAAGTGTGACGGTATGCCAGTAGGGACAGGAAATAGGGTATGCATATCCATGAATATGTACGATGGGGTCGGGCTCGCACATGTTACCTAGATGACATGGGTGCATTGTTGCCCAACGGTCGGAATGTGTCCAACAGGTTTTCCACGCTGCCTGATTGATTGAGCACTTGAGCTATGGACGGTGGTCGGCCGCGTCTGAGGTTGGCAGCATAGGCAGCAGCAGGAGTCGGGGAAGGGGACACCAAAGAAGGAGCTGACAGCCGGTGCGAACTACGCGACGCTTTTCTTTCCTCCTTCTCACGCAGCACCTCAGCGGTATGTATGGCAGCGGCAATGGCGGGGTCTTTATATGATTTTGGAGGCAGTGGCGGGGGAGGAGTTTCTGGGATTGCTGAAAGGGATTTGCCACCAGACATTGGATTAGGACTAGGTGGTAACATTGAGGACATCGATCCTGCGGATGTCACCGAAGAAATAGAGGATCTTTTGGGGCGTACAGGGAGATTAGGTAGATCTGGAGGAGGAGGTTGATTGCCGGACTGCTTGAAAGATGCTACACGACCAAAATCTGATCTAGGCTCGACCAGCCTGTTTCGCTTGACCTTCTTAACACGGAAGGACGAGGAAGATTCCCCACCAGAAGTTGTCCCGGAACCTATAACAGACTCTGCCCCGGACGTCTGCGAGTAGGACTCTGCCCCAGAGTCTTCAGATCGTAGTCGCCGATAGAACGGCAACCTGCTCGATGATGATGGTGTGGTGCTCCTGTCATCAGAATGATCTAACAAAGAGTTCATCGACTTGGAAGCAGCTCCTGACGACGCCACACTAATCCCGCCGTTTTCTTGCCCCTTGTTGTTCACGACAAGCCACGTCAAGCCTTTGATCTCCTTATCACGCCGGGCAGCCTCCCGTTCCATATAGGCTACCTTTTTCTCCAAGGCGCTTTTCTCAGCAGCGTGTATCTCGGTGAGCTTTTGCATGTAGCTCGCAAGCTCGTCAAACTGTTGATTGCGTGATTTCAGAGCCTGTCGCAGCTGCTCCGCCGAGGCTTGCTCGAGGTCTAGGTTTTCTTTGTCCGACTTCTCTTCGGTGGCCTTTTTGTCCGGCAACCCGGGCTTGTTTCGTCTTAAAGATGATCCAGTGGAGATGAGAGAAGGGGCAGGAGGCCGATCGGCTGATATAGAAGACAACGTATGTGCTCTCGGACGATGCGAGACAGAGCTAGAAGGTGCGTGCCCGAGTGATTTACGAGGAGGAAGTGGATCGAGGGAAGGTAAAAAGTTAAGTGGTGGTGTAGTACTCGGCGGGGAGGGGAGTGGTATAGACGGTGGTTGCGAGGGTCCTTCCAGGAAAGCCGATCTTGTGGCCAGAGTAGGCGATGCTGGCCCTCGATCCGTTGACTTGTAAGTCATGGTACGCCGCTTTTCTGACAGCGTCCGTGGCCTTGAGCTAGTGGATGCTCGTCCAGATTCATCAGCGGAACTGACATCGAAGTCGCTGCCAGTCCGGAGGACGCCCTCCATATGTTTCCTGATAGATTCGGGATGGCTCTGCGCGCTGCGCGACGATCTACGTGAACCATCCTCATCAACACTATCGTGGCCCAAGGGTCGTTGTCGGCTTTCTGAGTTCATGGCAATGTCATTCCTCGTGGCAGATTCAATTTTTGAGGATGGGAATGACATGCCCAAATCAATAGAGGATTGTGAACCTCTAATGTCTCGGGAGGGTGGTGGCGACTGGGCTGCACTTTGGTGATGAGGACGCGTGAAAAGATCCTCGTACTGATCCCCAGTGTCGGGTGAAAGAGAGACTGTGATTGTCGGTTGCGTGGGACGAGGGGTTGTCGAACGGCTCTGTCGACTACCACCTGAAGATGTGGACTCGAAAGATGAAGCCCTGGTACTCCGGCTAGGAGGTGATAATGTATCGGAGGTGTTTCCGCTATATGCTAATGTTCGTGATGACCTATGTGGCGATCTGTTCAATACTTTTGTTTTTGAAGGAGTGAAACGGGCTGCAAGTTTTGAGCCAAAGGATGGTGGAGAGACGGCCACAGGTATCTGTGGCAGTGAATCGGACGGTGGCGGGTATGACGGCGAGTTTGGGATGGCATCCAGTCTGTGGGGCACATAAGTCAGGAACCCTCCTTGAACGCGATATAATGGGTAATAATCATCGAAAATGACAGCCAATGACGATGCAAAACAAGCCTCGATCAACGAGCGTGCGCAGGGGCACATAGATCGGCTGTTGGACGCAAATAAAAGTTAGACTCACTGATCGTCGAAGTGCGAGCTCAATGGACTCATAGGCTGGTTGCTATGTGATTCAGATTCTCGAGATGCTTGGATAGTAGGAGGAGCATCCGTATGTGACGACTTTTTCCGTACCCGCCCTAGGAATGGAATTCTACTGCTCTTCCTCTTTGGGGCGCTGAGAGCCTCTGGTACCTCCACAAGCTCGTTGGACAACGTCGATACTGACGCGGAGGCCAGTTCGCCATCATCCTGCGCGTGACGCGCGAGATGTGGACTATGGCCACCTCGAAGGAAGTCGCCCAGGTCCGATGTTTTTGAGCGTAAACGACGTGCTGGGGATAAACCCGACATAGTTTCGCGAGACAATGTGGTGGAAACGCGAGAATGTGGAGGGAGATATCGATGAGATGTAGACGAGGTCTATAAGCCAGCTTGGCCTAAAGTTGTCGTAAACTTCCGAAGAGACCTTCCTTCAAATCCTTGCCGTACGAGTGCCTAAGGGCCCTCCTTATGGAGGCGTTCTTCGCGGACTCCAGTTCAGCCTCGGGGGAGACAGAGAGCTGGAGAGAAATTCGTGCTGCGAGCCTGCGACGAGTATGCGATTCGGACAACACGAAACGTTTCCCACCCAGCTCGACAAATTTTTCGATCTCTTCATGTGCTGCTTCATCAAACAGGACTAAGCGGCTTACAACCTTACCATAATCCCGGATTTCAGAACTTTCCATTGATTCCCGATCAGATGCTCGTGGTTATTTAACGTTAGCGATGACGGAACCGTAGCGGTGGTCCACTGCTCCCTCTCCCACCGACCTCAGACGACTCTTGCAGATTCAGGATGGAATCTCCCTGAACATAGACTCGCTAATAGCAGCTTCTCGGACTGCAACCATCAGCCAAAAATATTTGTGTGGACAGGTGTGGACTCGGGGACGAAGCCGGACCACGGTCATCGAGGGCTTGCTTTTGATGTGCCCATATAGAATGGTCAGTAACTACTAACCAGTTCATCTCAAAATGAACTTGAAGTTCTCATCGATCACCACCCCACAGACAATTGTCTTCCTTGAAGCCGCTGAAGACTGCATCGTCGTCTCAAAGCTTTCACCACCTGTGACCTCGGCATCATATTTTTAATTATGGGTCCGAATTCCTGTTTCCTGGCCGACATAATCTGGTCGACGGTCCGCCCGACCGATACCATTCACGCAAGAAGAACATCCTTCAAATTACCTGACTTGAACAGAACTCCAAGAAACTCCCTTGGAGCGCATTTTCAGCGGAATTCGGCACCTATAGATAATTCTGCCCTGATGTTCTCTTGGATGCTTCCCGATGATACAAAGTCGTGTTGAAGTCGTGCTCGTCTTTTTTTTGGCTTGTTTTTGCTGGTCCTCCCTCTCATGATTGACACTGACAGGCTCATGGAAGTCACAACAGGGTCAAGGTTGAAGGCAGAACCTCATCCCAGTGGGCATCAGACGCTATCAGACGACGTTTCATCCACTCGGAACTCACGGCTCATCTGTCCAACTTGACATATCATTTCCATTCCGCCGATTTCGCGTATTTCATTGTTGCTCGTCGAAGCTAACATCCATTTGTAATCCTCGCTCAAGCGCTCAAGGCTATTAGCTCAAATTAAATCAATTGCCGTGAACCGGACATTGCCTCGAGACTTTCGCGACACAAACGCTATAACTATTCGCAAGTATTATCACCAGACGGCCTGGTAGTATTGGATAGACCAATTTTGCGCCAGATTGCGTCGGCGGGTGTACCAAGGTGTACCAGGACGTACCTTTAGGATCTCGGGTCAATCTGTTTCCGTCGCTCGAGGTTGAACGTTGAACTGCGGGTGATCGATCATCGAGGATAACTATAGTGGCCGACGTCGGTCGGACGCCTTTATTGTTTTTCGGTCGTGGGTTCCGGCGTTCGCATACGCCCCGTATGCCCTAAAAATCCACATTGTTTTTTCGCGGTGAGCTCGGGAATGGATGGGCTTTGGTACGTATTATTACCAGAGGTATCGCCAGCCTCGGCGGCCAGGGTTCCTTCTAATCGGTGAGTAAGTGTCGCGAGTCGCATGCGGCTGATAATGAAAGTTACTTCAGTCAGTACAGCTTTTCCGGATCCATGCGTACGCGTACGCCGACAGGCTGACTCAACTGTGTTTAGATGCTGATAATGGAACTTCCTTCACAGCTTTTCCATGCGGGCGCCGACAGGCTGATTACTGGCTGAATCAACTGTTGCATCCAAATACTCCCTGACATCGGAGTCTTCATCTCCTCAAGACCAAGATCGATGATCATCGAAGGTTGCGATTGCGGCTATTCTTATCTTGAGATTCATTTGTATAGGACTCTTTGGAGATCATCTGCAACTGCAAGTGTGCTCAAATTTATACCATACTACAAGTCTACTGGAGGACCTACTGTGTGGCGTGTGTAGGAATCAGTAGGATTGAGAACTTTAACCTCCATTACTCGCTCGATGCCCTTCAATCGAATATATAAAATCAAACTGTGTGCTGTGAATCACTAATGTATCTCTACTTCTATAAGCGACCTTATGCAAATTCTTAAGACCTCTCGAGGACATGCTCACAAATTTAGGCTGTTCGCGTCCTTCCAGTCCATATTAGGAAAAGGATTTGCCGTTTCGGTCAATTCCCTCAATGAAATTCCGACACCTTCTTCGTGCACTCCTCGACAGTCAGGAACAAGACACTATGCAGAGGGCCAACTTTTCATCGACAACGCTGCATTAGATTTAGCGTATCAAGCATACCGAAGAAGATACCGATTGTTGTCAGCTGGTAGATTCATAGTACTACGTAGCACATGGACCCCGTTGATCAACCGTTGATGCATCTCATTCGAGTTGTTCGTGCCCGTCTACCGAACGCTGAGCATCCCGCAATCATGTCATACCATCGTACAGACCCCTCCAAGTTCCGACGTCATTTATACTGAGCCCGATGCATCCTCGTTAGTATGTGGACAATGGGAGTCTAGGGTTGCGCTGAAGAGGCGAATACCGGACGCGATTGGGTCACCCAAATTGACGTACGTCGTGGAAGTTACTGATCAACTCCGAATTCAGCGCAAAAATCTGATGATCCATGAAGTGGCAGTCTATTAGAGTGCACTACATAGAGAGGCGAAATCCGGTCGCAACTAGGTGGCCGAACATGAGAAGGATCTGACGCACTATTGAATCTTTGCAATGAATCAGGCATGCACACGCCATTACCAGAAAAGCGCTTTACGAAAGAAACCCCGATGGGACGCCAGAGACCGCCCACTGTGACCAGTTCAACTGGCGGAACGCGGGCGCTGCAGCTGAAGTTCCTAAGTAAGAAGTTCCCATGTATTTCCGGCTGGAGACAGGTTGCGTGCGACGAGCGGGGCGGAGCGGCGATAGTAGTAAGTAACCTAGACATCCCTGAGGGAAAATTTGAGCCAAATGTCACGAAAGGAGTGTATTGTATGTACAAAAAACAACCTGACTAGAAACATCTCGAGGAAAAATAACAGCGTACTAGAACAGCTTGCAATGGCAACCAAGCCAAGCGGTCACCTCGGAGGATCATACGTTCTGTGTATCAATGATGATTTGCAGGTGTCATCCTTATGCGATGGACTAGCATTAGATGCCCGCGACGGCGCGACTGGCGTCAGGTCGCCTATTTTAAAGCAGTGTCCGGCGGAATATGAAAAAAGGTCGCATGATAGAGACGCACCGAAATTCTGTCTCAGATTCTTCCAAAGTACATACATTGCCGCATGGTAAATGCATGGCCTACAAGGGCCTACATGACGCCGGTCAGTTTGATGGTGATCAAAGGTTGCAGGTGCGCACTCGGAAGCAATTTGCGGCGGTGCATGAAGTCTGCATGACGTGAAAAATATGTTGATATCCCCGGATCGTCTGTCTTAGGCTGGAGAGGGCTGGGGCTCGAGAGTGGCGTGGCTTTGCGGGTCCCTGTGCAGTGTGAGTAGAATCCCGCGATGCGGACTATCGGAATCCTCCAAATACGGGACAAGCTATGGGTCCAAGTACAATACGTAAATATGTAGATACAGAAACTCTGAGAGTTTTTCCAGGTGGCGGGAGTAAACCGTCGTAACTTGTGGCAGCAGAAACTGGAATGTTGTTCAGAATTACAAAGATGGTTGCACGCCAGCCCACGGCACAGCCACCGGCTGAGAATTTGTTTCCTTTGCAACGCGAAATCAACAAACACCAACATCGGCCGGCATTGCGCGTTGGCGTCGGGACAAACTTTCTCTCACCCAGTCACCACTTGAATTACAGGATTCTCATATAAATGCCTCTTCACATTGAAATCCATACGTTCATCGCATCATTGAAATGGATAGCCGACGTAGAAAGTCCCCAAGCAGTGCGCGCCAATGGCCATCAATCAAACGTTCCCCATCTTGGTCCCTTTGATAAGATCACGTCTGGGTACGTGCATCAAGCTTTACTGCATTTGATTATTGGGTCACTTGTTCATATTACACTCGAAAAGAGCAATTTATATTCGCTGAAACCTCTTTCACCTCAGGACCTACATGAGGAGTTTTCAGAAGCTCTAATGCGTCGGCCATGATCGAGGATCATCTTTGTTGATTCAATCCTAGCAAACAATTGCATAAGATGCCATGAAGTCTGCCGAAGCACTCTAGCTCCGAAAGGGTGATACCGCCGTCATACAATTCGGTGCGGTACACAAGCGGTACACGCTTCAGTTTCCGTGATATCTGACACAGATGTAAACACATCCGAATGATGTGAGCATGTACCGTAACCATCTCCCATTGCCTACTTGTCGCTGGTGAACGCTCTCGAGTTCCTTATTCTCCTCCACCAGAGCTTTCATTCATTGCGTCCGTCAGGGCTACGCCTGAACCCGTCACATACTCCGGCTCTTTACTTCGGCGGCATAGCTGGCTTCCAGGTATGCAGGCGCTGTCCTCCTTCATTCCCAGTTATCGACCAAGGCGGAAGACAAAGACCGCAAGTACTATTGCTAGTGTGAAATCACCTTTCGTCGTTCAACGATTGAATTCCCCGAGGTCTCCTCATCCCTATGCATCTCCCGAGATCTTTCACATAACAGACCGGACGTCGGAGAGATCTGTACCTCCACCATCTGAGGATGAGCAGGAGGAGGAGGACCATCAGTTCAGTTATGTTCGGACAGTCCCTGCACCGCCGCCAATGAAACTGGATGTCGACCTGTCGCCAGAACCACTGGGAGACTGGTTTCCGGCACATCTGCTAAACTCGGACACGGACGACGCGTATGCTGGCATCGTGGAAGGGCAGCCCACGCCCTCTGGAGATGGAGTTACGGGAGAATTTGCGAGAAGGAATGATGTCGATGGAAGAGCAGGCAATGTCCAGGATGACTATGATGAAGACGAGCACACATCATCTACGTCCGAGGATTTCGTTGCCAATCTTGAAGCTATGGATGTACGTCTAAACATACGTTCTGTTATGCTGTTGTTTGACTGTTTGTCCTGAAATTCTTAGGCTTCAAGTTTTATCAACTACAGACCTGCGAATGACCTCAATGTAGCACGTCTCTTTGTGAGTCCACGAGCCCTGTGTCCTCTACAGATTTGCTGATTATCCAGATCTTCCAGTCCCCTTCACCTCCGGTGTCCCACAGGAAAACAGCACCCGCCCCAATCAAAATCCCCAACGCAGCATTGCATGGACCGAAAGTGCAAATCATACGATCTTCAGCTCTGTCACCAGGGCCGACTTCCAGACCTGAATCCGCGATCTCGTTAGAAGAAAGTTCTGCGGTATCTGGTACAACACTCGCCAGGGCGCTCATGGGAAACTCCTACGTGTTATCCGCCGACATACGTTCTTCGCGCTATCGAAGTGGCGCATCAAACTTGACTCGCACCGATTCTGCGACGCTCCCGCGTGGCGAGCATCCCTTCTTGCACTCACCTAATCCGCGAGAGCGAAAGCTCAGTGGTACCGGTAACCTCCTCTCACCCGACGCGACGCGTTCTCCGATACCGCCAGTGCCCCCTATCCCTTCTATCGCAGATTTAGCGTCTCTCCCCTCTCGAGTCAACTCCCGTCCTGTATCACACACTGGGATCCAGGATCGAATACCAGATGCTGACTCCTTGCACCCACAATCATTGGCGGTGAACTCGGATAACACATCACAACCTGCATCCAAGAATTTTCACCCCTCACGACGCATCTCTCGCATATCTGAAGCACCTTCGTCCGGTCCCTCTACGCCGGAGTATCTGCATTTACATAATATTCTTGGGGATACAGACGAATCCAGCCAGCAATCAGGGTCATCCCCCCTTGGCTCGGACCTTCCGACGTCCCCAGACACCCGACCTCTTTCAGAGAGTGTATCTCGACCACCATCAGGTGCCACTCCCTTATCTCCTGACATGGTGTCTCCCGCTCCTTCTTCTGCAATGGATCTTGAAAATGTTCTTGACTATTATCAACTTGTGCCCACCCCAGGGCCTGGTGAAAACGGATTTCGCCCCCCATTCTCACCGATATCGGAGGAGTCGAGCTCTCAATATTCTCCATTCATATCACGGCGTAATTCAAACCGACAACAAGCCCTTAGTGTTGGTTCTCCCTCTTCTCTCGGGTCAGGTAAGTGGAGACAGATGTTTTCCGCCTCAGTGTACATTCCTTGTCTCATTCAAGAATCTTCACTCAGGGCGAATTGACTTTGTAGTACCTCGCGGGGCCTCAGGCGTGACTCCATCTCCCACCCGAGATGTCAAGCAAATGCGTACCGCGCTCTTACCAATGGGGGAGCGCTCTCATTCGTCACAGGTATGCTGTAATACGTCTGTCGTTGAACGTTGGATACCTGTTCTTACATGTTCACGGTATAGGCCGTGCCTGCTACACCTTCAGACACCTCTTCACCTCCACTATCGTCATCCTTGGATGTGCTCGGCCCTCTACTTCCTCCAAGCAAAAGCAGTATCTTCAATCGACAGCGCTCGGGGAGTGCGCCGAGCCCAATCAGGGTTGTTCGTGACTCCAGAGATCTCAACTCTTACAACATCACTGTGACTCCACGTCCTGTTCGCTCAAACGATAGCACACCTACTACAGGCGATAGCGACTACGTGAAGCAAACCTTCCCTGAGACTCCAAGTGCATTTAGTCCTGTGTGGTCACCAGGTGCAGTCGGGCACCGCAGGGAATTGAGCAACGAGTACTTGAAGATGCATTTGGCGGCCCCTCAAGCCCCAGTGTCCGCAGCTTTACCAGGAGGTTCTAGCATTGGGCCTAGCCTTGCCCAGCAAGTCCTGCTTACTCGTGCTGCTACGTCGGTCCGTGGTGCAAGACATTCCCGGCAAGGGAGCCTTAATCGCGCTCGGTCGGTCACGCGTCACTTGCCACCTATGCCTGTTATTGGGTCAGATAGTGACGTTCAGCTTCCAAGAAAGAACTTGCCAGAGGAAAACCAAACACAGGCAGCAGCTCCTACCCTTCCTTCAGAGGTTGCGATCAATGATTCCATTCAGGTCAAATCCCGTTCCTTGCAGCGATTTTCTCAGGCTAGTGTTGCATCCAGCCTTTCTTCTTATAGCGTCACAGACTCCAATAGCCCCAACTCTGCACTGACTGCTTCCAAAAATGCTCAAGGACCGTCGCACCCGCCTAGTAACCCCCAATCACCTCAGCACACGCCTGATGCTCCTCAATCATCCCAGCACACGCTTAACGTCACCCAACTATCTGACCTCCACTCGTCTGACTCACCTTCACGACCAGTACTTGACCTCAATGACCTACCTATGCTCCCTCAGTCGTCTTCTGAATCATCTCTACATTCGTTACAACCTCAGCCATCATCAAGCCGCCTTCCGTCCGAATCTTCCCTATATCAACCTGATCAACAACGGCCACCATCTTCAGACTTTCGGCAGGTTCATCCCCATCCGCCGCTCCCTCCTTCAGTCATCGAGTCGCGATCCCAGACGGACTGGAGACAGCCCGAGACTCCCCCAGTCGTTGTCACTCCTCCTCCAGGTCGACCTCCCTCTCCAAATTCTGCGCCGTCTTTCATGACTGCGGATCTAGGCAGCCCATACAACCCTTCATTTGGTTCACCGCCCCCCTACGATGCTCTTTACGAACCAGGCAACAATGATGGGCAGACACCGAGCACAGGCGGCTCCGGGCTCGAGTCCCACTTCAGCTTCATGCCTGGATATTCCCCCAGTACATCGTACAATCCTCGAGACCGAAGTTTGCAAGCGAGACAATCTTCATCTAGCATAAATCGCAGGGCACGCATGAGACCTCCCTTACCTGCTGGTCCCCGAAGGCCCAGTCAGCCAAATACCATTTTATCCCGACAACGCAATGCTTCTGTGTCGTCAATAAGCAGTAGTGTTCCGGGTAATTCCGGGCGCAGTAGAGCGCCCTCTTCAGCTCTGCCATCGCCTCGATTCCAAACGCCACCTCTAAAATGGCGAGGGTATCCTATGGATGCGGCTAAATGGACCTTTACCTCAGCTCAACTTCAAACCATTGTTTCCCGTGCCATCAGGCAATCGTCAGAGGCATCTTCAATCCGACTGTTGCGCTTAGAAACATTGGACGACGAGATTCCACAAGAATTACATCGTCTTGACATGCAGAGAACGGACGTGAAGACTAGGTACAAGATGCTGACTCGGAGACGGACAAATCTCCTGGAATCGTTGTCAACATGTATGGACGGTTCCGAACCTGACGACACTGCGATCGCTCTGCGATGGATACAGGAGCTCAAAGAGGTTTCGAACACTCTAGACAAGCTCGCAGAGGACCTTCATAGCGCTGATGAACAAATCGCGCAACTGAATACCCTGAGACAAGTGCACTCGGCGAGCGCTCTTGCGATGGCCCTGCGCAAGCTGAATGCTAGTCTTTTGAAGCAATTTGGGGAGTCAGAGGCACTGCGGGCACAGGTGGGAACGTTGGAGGCAGAGAGGGATGAGGCTTGGAAGCAAGCAGAGGCTGTTGCTAACGAGTACGATCATCTGCAGGAGAAAGTTGTGAATTCTCCTGACCAGCAGCACAACAAGCGGTCCAGTCGCGTCATGGCATCCCGAAAATCAAGCATTCGGGTTTCAAAAGCAGGCCTGCGGTCATCATCGATCAGTAGCAGCCATCGTATGAGCACTTCGACCTTGCCGTCCGGAGCCAGATCTGCCTTTTCCATCGACGACGTGCCACCAGTTCCACCTATTCCTCGCCACAGGCCCGGTGAAATAATGACGGACTTACCGCCGAGGAGCTCTGCTGTAGATATACCACATCCAGTTTTACCCTATTTTCTGTCACTGACGAGTCTCATTTCAAGGGTATGTCAACGGATGGTCCTACGCCTAATTCAGAAACAAAAGCAATGCTGCGGGCTCACCAGGAACTCTGCGATATGCTTGGCATATCCATGCATGATGTCAAGAGTCGTCGATCCCACTCCTTGACTGGCAGACCTCGCAGCGCTGCTAGGGGCCAAGTTTCCCCTTCCACCGATTCACGACCGCATTCTGGAGCCAGTCGGCCTACATCCTTACCTGGAAGTTCTGTATTGGTACAAGAAGCCTTTAATGCCATGACTGCTGATGTGAGTATCCCATCTCTGGTGCTCTCATGCTGGCTCTGATGTGACTTTGCTAGCGAAATGCTATGTTAGCTACCCTGGGGATGCTATCGGACTAGTTATAATAAATTATGTCGTATACCAATAAGTAAATATCCCTTCTTAATGTAATTGACTTCCGAGACGCTTTCAATTCACTCGTCGAGGTTGTAGCAAGACGTAAGATGAACAAGGCAGTTCTGAGTATTGATTGATCGTACATGCGATAATTAATACATACATCGATAGCAAGCAGTACAGCACGACATCAAGTTAAAAAGAGAATAAATGTAGGCAGGCAGAGGGTATAAAGAGTAGGCGAAAGAGTTCATTCAGTGACGGACGCGTTTCTTGCGAATGAGCATTTCCGCTGGAGGAGTTGCTGGCTCCTGCTCCTGTTCAGCGTCCTGTTCCCCGCTTTCTGTGCGAGGGTTTGGAGCGTCAGAAACCGGCTCTTCGTCGTCGTCTACCTCAGACCTCGCCCGTTTTCGCGACTTTCGTGGAGTAACAAATCCATTCACATCTGGAAGCCCAGTACCGTCCACATCAGATTCTTGCGGGACTTTAGATGGTGAATTTTTCTGCGATTTGTACGTTGGTTTGGGGCGAGGCCTGGCTTTGGGCGTGGCCGCGTCTGGCGAAGCAGCTGGATCGGATAGTTCCGCCTCATCGGCGGCAGTAGCAACAGGGGCACGACGACTACGCCTAGGTCGTCGAAGGCTAGGAGGAGGCGGCACAGGGTCTTCATCGACGATTCTTTCAACTTCGCTCTCTTCTTCATCTGTTAAACCGGCGGCAGTAGTATTCTTGGCACCCTTGGCAAGTTTACGGCCTTATGGATCGTTAGTGAGTTGCCAAACATATACTTTACTCGGCTCCTTACCTTTATCCTTGGACATGACCGTAGCAAGACGTCGTTCGTACGCCCGAAGGGGTTCCCATAGCTTGGTCGTTTGAGAAGCGTCCACTTTTGCCTGCGCTAGGATCTGATCCGCGTGGGCTTTACTATTGTATAACTGGCGTGAGCACAATTACTTCCATGTGAATATACTAACTCACATTCTTAATGCATCCCGGCTCTCGATAGAAGCCAACAAGGGTATCAAAACACGGAAAAACACAACGCCTGCTTTCATAGACCCCTTGTTCCCATTATTTTGATAGGTGGCCAAACGTTTGCCTATCCATGTCAGCAAGTTGAGCTGGATCTGAACAACATAATCGCTGTCGAGACGGCGGACAATTGAAAGCTGGCTTCCCCGGATCACGAAGCAAGTCGCGAGAAGTTTTGAGAGTTGCAAGCTGTTGGTCTCGTCTTCGACAACCTCTTCAAGTACGAGTGTGTATGCCTGTTGTCAAACAAGATTAACAATGATACCGACGAGAAAACTTGAGAGATACCGACTTCTTGGAGGGCCTGGGTAACAACTACGACCACTGCATCTCCTTCATTGTTTAGCATGCCTTCCTCACGAAGAACATCGATCACAACTTTGACACAAATGTCGAATGAGGGACCCAGACGGCCATAATGAGCAAGCAAGACTGCGCCATGTCTGACGTCGATCGCCCCAGCACGTATGGCACGCAAAAAAGTTGAAACTATATCGATGAAGACGTATTCCTGTACGAGATGCGCGCGAGATGTCACATCGACTACACAAGGAAACGAGTGAGATCATGCGCGCCGTCAAATAGGAAGATGCACTCACCCTCTTTCTCCGCCTTCTTGGTCTTGACGGTCGATTTCTGCTTCTTTCCCTTCGAGCCAGGAGTCTTGTCACCATCTCGACTCTCGTCGTCGTCGTCGTCGTCGTTATGGTCATCACCGTCGTCATCGTCACCGGCCTCCTCAGCAAGAGTGTCCGCGTATCGCTCGATTTCAGCTTGAATGTAACCGGCGCAACGATATTGGACTTCGTCATCCATTGCTAGTGTTACTGATGCTGTTGGCAGCGGGGATCCATCGGCAGCGACGGTCTGTTTAGAGGAGAACAAAACATGGAGATCTAAAAGGTTTTTGAAAGCCTGAAAGACATAGGGTAAGCGATGGGGCGAGAAAAATCACGGGGAACACTAACGGCTCGTTTAACACCATCCAGCGTGTTAGATTGTGTGCCAACGGCATATTCGATGAGCTTTTCTATCAACGCCTCTCGCTGGGCTTTTAAGGCGTCCTGGTGACGAGTATCGTCGGCTGAAGGTGCAGCCTCTACCGACAAGCCCCTGGCTTTCCAAATAATATGGAGCGTTAACAGATGCAAAGTCTGCTCGACCATCTTGAAGACATGTCATTAGCTCTGACCATTCTCCAAGAATCAGGGACGACCTACCACTTCCTCATCCTTATAACCCAATCTCCCCCTCTCCACGATGGCATTCATAATATCCCATGCGCTACTCTGCTTACCACCTTCATCTTCCTCGATCCACCCTGTCATATCTCGCGTCCCAGCCAACACTCTCAGCCGCATTGAAAGAGCTGCCAAAGAGATGACTTCATCTTCAGTGAAAGACGCAACTTCTATCTCCTCCCGTCCTGCTACGGTATCCCGCAGGGTGGATGACAGTTCATCCTCAAGCTCAAGGATCTTGGTGCTGTTGGTGTTAGAAAGGGAAGTTGTGTTCATGAAGTAGCCGATTGTACTGCATGCAAGAGAAAGCACTGTCGGTGAGGTATGGGTCACAAATTGTTTGATGACGTCGTCCCAAAGGTTAGCATAGCCCTGCAGATGAATACAAAATCAGAGACGGCAGCAGAGCCTTAGCAATCAAAGACTGACAGTAATCATCCTCATCTCCAGATAGAGATCCAGGTTCATCAGTTTGGGCAGGATAAGCACGTCAGCGATTCGAGTCTCGTCAGTTTGGTGTTTGATGAAAAGTCTTGGGAGACCTTTGATCAGGATACGCGTTATGTCGTTAGTCACAGTCTCATCCTCCCCCTAGACGAGCGAGATATCAGTCATGCATTTCGGAAAGAGTTCATCTCGACAGTCACACCTTTTTGCCACTCGCAGCCTCCTTTTCTGCCCGCGTTAACGAGGCGACCAAGACTTCCAGCAAAAGACCTTCCTCGACTTCTTCCAGTCTCCATGCCTCATCGACCTGCACCGACTCTGCGTCCTCGTCTCCGTCATCTTCGGCGTCGTTGGCGGCAGCATGTTTCTTGCCATTAAGTCTTCCCCCGCCTATTCTCACTCGGGAGGAAGTAGCCTGATCTTCGCCGGCAGCAGAGTGATCGAGCAGGAGCATGTCCAGGATCCCCTCCCAGTCACGCACGGGCTCGAGTTCTTCCCAGAGAGCATCGACAGCAAGTGCTGTCCTACCCTCCGAGTTGGCTTTGTGACTGGTATTAGCAGCCAAGGCAGCCATTTGCTTGCTCCGTTTCGACGCGCCTTTGGAGGTGCCTTGGCCGAGTTCGTCAGCGTCGTCCTCCTGGTCTTCAGTATCGCTGTCGTCGCCAATGATTTCATCGAGTGTCTTCCCCCACTTGATGAGCAACACAGCTACGCCCTTGATTCCGATTCTGCTGGTGTCCAACTCGGTCTTGCCTTTGCCTTTAGCCTTCTTCCCCTTGGCACCAGAGCCGTTTATTGCGCCGCCCATTTCCATGACGCGTTCTTCGGTCCACTCCTCCCAGACGCCTCGGACAAAGCCGCTGACTCCCTTCCTCACTTTGGCGTCTTCACAAAAGACCAATCCACCCAGCCTCTCCCGTTCCTCTTCCTCGAGGAGGCCAGCCTTGTCGATGTCCCCCAGTACACCAAGGACACCTACTCTGATACTGACGTCGGTATCGCCTTCCGCCATCTCCAGCAATCGCGGTTTGAACCGCTCTGTGAAGTGATTTAGGGAAGGTAGTAGGTGGTCTGCTTCTCCGCTGGAGGCGGACGATAAAGAATATACAGTCTGGAGAGCTTTGATGGCTGCGAGGCGGACAGGTGTGGCGGAGTCCGAAAGCACCCATCCGACGTATCGTAGATATGAAGTAGAAAGGAAGTGTGAAGGATGCTTTTTGAAGTAAAGTCCGAGTGAATGTATACACTCAGCGCGGATGAGAGGGTCGAGGTCGCGGAAACGATGCACGAAGACGCTAATGTAAAACATTGATTAAGCCAGTAGAGACGGCAGAAATCATGGTACTGACCCGTCGATGAACTCCTTGATAAATTCTTCCAACTTGCTCATCCTGTTTTTGACTTCCTTCATTTTATTCTCCAGTTCCTTTTCCCTTGCTGTACTGGCCTTGTCCCGGCCATTTGTCGCAGCACCTTTCGCTCTCCTCTTTTTCTCGCCTTCTCTCTGCCGCCCAACGACCTCCACTTCCTTCTCCACGCCTCTCGCGACGTCGCACAATGCCGCTTCGACTTCTAATGCCACAACCGTCGCTGTGTGCCTGAAACTTCTGATCTGGGACGAGCTCATCGCAATGACCCATTGCTGCAACGTCGTGATAAGATCGGTATTGTAAAGGGATCCGAGATCCGCAGAGGACGTTATGAGTCGAGATATGAACTCTGAAAGGTGTGCGCGGAATTTCTTGAAAGGGAGCAATTTGGAGGTCAGTGGGTAAGTAGGCGAGTCATCCTGGGGGAAGTCATGAGTGTCGGTCAACGAGAGAACGCAGATACAATGGACATACTTTCTTTAGGCCTTCAGTAAAGTTATCAAGGGCTTCAACGACGCCGTCATAGTCAAGGGCTTCGTCGGCGTTCACAGAGTCGTTACAGCCGCAGGAACGCAAAATGAGATTGATCAGTTCAGCTTGGGCAGTTTCGGCGTTCTGTTCAAGAGATTCCAAAAAGTCCTCAGCGGTTCCTTGTAATGCGGCGGAAGGGTTCATAATTGCGTCTAGGATATTATGAATAAGTCAATCTCCGCATTCGGAGAACAAGATTGAATTTAACGCGTACTGAAGAGAGGGTTATCAGCATTGATCTTGGTGTCTTTTGCCACCTGGTCAAGATCGAAGGTCGCGTCGTCGCCCTCCTTGAGCTTCCTCCCCTTGCGCGTGGCAGCCTTCGGAGCCTTGGGGACGGCAGCCTTAGTGACTCTTTGTTTTTTGGCTGGAGGGGGACCCTTGGGTTTCGCAGCAGGGTTTTTCGCTTTGGCTTTGCGCGCTGAGCCGGTGGGTTTGGGTTTAGGTGCGTGATACTCCTCGCCATCTTCTTCTTCAACGCCATCGCGTTCGTCTTCGCCACCTGCCACTGATGCCGCATCATCATCAGCATGGTCAACATCGTCCAGCCCAGAGGTCAGGCCGTTGTCTTCTGTCTCAGTTTCTGCATGTTTGCGCTTCCGCTTCCCGGTCGTTGGAGGAGTCACTGGGAGAGATATGAGTATCTGATGTTGGAAATAAGGTAGATAAATACCTAGTGCTGTGGGTTTTACTTGCTTTTTATCGCGCTGAGAGCGACGAGGGCCAGCAGGAGATTCGCTCATGGCAGAAACGCGTCGCGTCAAGATGGGAGTCCAAATAAAACAGCCTGTTCAACACGTGCATAGTCAGACCTCTGTTCCTTGTTTGGCCTTGTGCCCACAACAGTCCACAACTCACACCTCTCTCATTGTTCCACCATGCCCTCTGTCCCAAAGCCGCCTAAAGCCTTGGTCTTTGACCTTATGGGCACATGCACCAACTGGCATTCTTCGATACTTCTCTCGCTTCAAAACCAGCCATCGACACCTCTTCTTTCTGCGGAAGACCTTACATCCCTTGCAGCACAGTGGCGCAGTGGTTTCTTCGCTGAGATACACCGCCAGTTTGAGGCGCAGAGAGCAGCCGAGGATATTGATGTAATACACAGGAGAGTACTGGACTGCCTTCTGCAAGAGAGGGGTGTTGGACTGGATGTCTGGGGAGAAGATGTGCGGAAGAAGCTGGTGGCGAGTTGGCATTCGCAACCAGGTCTCGCGCGTGTACTTTATCTGGTGCATCGGGTACTGATTGTTATCTCTAACTTGTTACCTTGGGTGTACATAGCCTGGCCGGACGCGATCTCTGGCATCGAGAGGCTGAAACGCTATTTCTTTGTGTGCGGCGGGAAGATTACGTTCGCGTTCACCAATGGACTGATGCCCTAATGATAGAATTGTTCTTGCCAATGGTACCACTCGTCTTCAGTTGGATCTCGTCAAGTCATCCGGTCTTCCCTTTCACGCCCTCTTCTCGTCCCAGGTCTTGGGGTTGGTAAAAGTATGTCGATGGCTTGCATCCTTTGGCGAAGTTGGCTCACCAGAGCACCCCCACAGCCTGATCCCAAGATTTACTGCAAAGCACTGGAGCTCCTGGACTTGGAACCTGACGAATGCATGATGGTCGCAGCCCATGCGTATGATCTTCGGGCAGCGAGCAAAGTGTGAGCATATGCATTCTGTATCCGAAGGTTCAATTTTTCACATCTCGATATTATTGATCGCTGTCGGACAACGACGCAGTGGTATGAGGACTGCTTATATCCATCGCAGTACGGAGGATCTCGACGAAGACATGGATCAGGTGTCTCGGGAATTCGGTCTCTTCGTCGATGGCACCACGGGAAGTAGTGAGGGCGGTCTCCACGCCTTGGCAGATGAATGTCTATGGTCTGATTGGAAGCATTCAAGTTAGATGTTCCGTCCCTGGCCTCACTGTTTACAGACACTATGATTGCACATTACATTTTTGTTTCTCCCAGAAGCAGTGCCTGCTTCCCTCCCGTCACAGTTGATAACGCCTCTACATGTACTCTAACTTACAGGATTTTGTTTCTCGCCCAATTATTGGCAGGTCTATTTTTTCCCGGCACCAACGGTCGCCTCGATGACGCCCTTGACCAACTCGACGTCAGGCCTCTCCACATCGATCACCTTTCTCGGCTTCTCCAGCAGCCCTTTGAACTCGTCCGGCATTACGTCGCGGTCGAATACAAAGTGCGAAGACTCTTGGAGTGCTTGAGACACGGCCTCAGAGAATTTCGCGGGGTGCGCAGTGGATAAGATGATTTGATATGTTTTAGGTGAACTAGGGAAGAGGTGTTAAGACAGCTTTAGTCGAGGGAGAAAGGAAACCAAACGTACTTGTGCACAGCCATTTCAGCCGCAGCAGCGAGTCCAACAGCTGTGTGAGGATCAACGACGTATGAAGGCGACGCAGCGAAGTGCGATCGGATTGTCGCGAGGGTCTGAATCTGTTATTCAGAAGAGGTAGAAAAAATGTTGATCAATATACCTTGGCATCGTCGACTCTTTCCGCGCAAAAGTCGTGTCTTGCTGTCTCTAGGACCTCCGTCGGAACCTCCACACGCCCGTCACTCTTCATCTTGCCCATCCATCCATTGACAATATCCCCAGCCTTTCTTCTAGCTTCTGGCCCAGTAGTCCCAACATTTTCATACGCGAGATACCACAGCAGCCTCTCGAAGTTACTTGAGACCAAGATATCCATCGCAGGACTCAAGGTCTCTTTCACTCCACTGCTATCCGCCGTAGCCTGCTTCCCGTCCGACGCACCCTGTGCAGGATCCAATGCTGTAGGCACAGGAGCCGCGGAGGAATCCGCCTTCTCATATTTCCCGCTTCGCCAGAACCTCGCCAGAATGTCGTTGGCATTGGTTGCCACGCCGAGCTTGCTCTCCATGGGCAGACCCATCCTTCTGGCATAGTAACCCGCGAGTACATCGCCGAAGTTGCCTGTGGGCACAACGAATTGGATGGGTACCTCTTCGCCGACAGGTGTACCAAGTGATCGGCGCAGGTCGAAGTAGGCAAGGAAGTAGTAGACCGTTTGGGCTAAGATCCTAGCCCAGTTGATGGAGTTGACCGCTCCAAGGCGATATGTAGCGTTGAACTCAGAGTCGGAGAAGAGAGCTTTGACTATGTCCTGTGGAACTGATCAGCAGACGCAAAGGTTTATTGGAAGGGGATGTCAAATACCTGACAGTCGTCAAATGTGCCTTTCACAGCCAAATTATGTACGTTCTCGTCAGTCACGGTGGTCATCTGGGCCTCCTGAATAGGAGATACACGGCCCTTGGGATGCAGAATGAATATAGAAATGTTGTCCTTATTCCGGAGTCCATAGATCGCGGCACTGGAAGAATAATTGAGAAATGGTGACATAAGTAAAAGACATAACACACCTTCCAGTATCTCCACTGGTAGCACCAACGACTGTCAATCTTTCCTTCGCTTCCTGCTCCTGCTTTCGAGCATTCCTCCTTTTCAAGAAGAACTCAAACAAGTTGCCAAGTAACTGCAATGCAACATCCTTAAAAGCCCATGTCGGACCATGCCATAACTCCAGCACATACTTCCTCTCATCCAACTTCTTCAAGGGGGTAACGCCAGGATGTCTGAATCCAGCATACGATCGCTCAGCGAGGTCCCGGAGCTCTGCTTCTGAGATCTCATCTCTCGAGATGTAAAGTGAGAGAACCGCGACGGACAAATCGACAAAGGAGTAGTCCTTCCATTCCGATTGCCAGTTTGGCGGAAGTGTAGGTATGTCGACGGGGATGTATAGGCCGCCGTTGGGTGCAAGGCCAGTAAGAACGGTCTACGAGGACATGTGTCAGGCCAGGATGGAATGTAGTAGCATTGCCAACCTAACCTCTTCGAAAGAGAGCTCTTCAGACCCTCCACGAGTCGAGAAATATCTCATCGAGCAATCGTTGAGGATGGGGATTTGACAGAATCTGACTCGGACTGGATTCGGACCAGTTTCGGACTGAAGCTTTTCATGATATTTGACTGCATCGTGTGGTGCAAATAACGTCTGGCACTGTTCGGCCGAAGACCTTTCGACGAACTCTCGAAGGAAAATATACAAACATTGAGGCGCAATCAAGTACTAGTCCTTTGCTTGAAGGATGCATACGTGTGTAGATGGGTCTTAAATAGCGTCTCCGTCGTTTTCTACGTTGACACAGAATTGAATGACTCACAAGAGGCTTTAAGAGCCTAGAACTTGAAAATGTGCCGCCACACTGTCACAACTAGTACTACAGTGTTAGAGCTTCTCAGCGTTCAAGATTCAGCGATCACAAAGAGCAACAGGATTTATATTACACTAACGTTTCGGAAAATATTAATCGTGTGGCTCAGCCAGGAGTAAAATTAGAAGCACAGAAATACTTAGTCCTTATATCATTATAGTGATGTTTCCAAAGTCTGTAGAATTTTCGGGAGATAGAGCTCTGAGCCTCTGTATGACTCAACTAAGAGTGGAATCAGAAGGCGCAAGTAACACCTAATCGGAGGTTATTGGCTAGGGAAGAGGCGAGGGTCAATTCCCGCGACGTATGTGTCTAGGCACTTAGCCACGTTGCTATAGAGAGTTTCTCCACTGTTTAGATAAGATGCAACGCATAACGGCAGCTCCTGTGTAGCACAAAAAGATTAAACATCAGTGCTGACCAAATTGTGAATGAGATAGGAATCCTCCACGTACCGGACGGTTCCTCGTATCTCTCAGCCATTTGTATACGTCTACGCAATCAGCTTGAAGCCTCGACCATATTGAGAGGTACAGGCCCAAGCCCAATTCAACGGCGATAATTTCGTCGCATACCAATGATGACATTGCGCTTCGGGCAGTGGTCAGCACATCAGTTTTGCGGTGAGAAACCTGTGCAGCGTAAAGGGCATGGGCGATCTCGCTCCGGGTACCTGTTTCAGTAATATATTAAAGTCATGTCTTGATACAAATGCGGGAATACCCTACGGTCTAGTTGGATGTGAACAGTGCCGACAGTCGCAAGTTCTTCTGAACCAGTAAGTGCCTGAAACAGGATACTTGTTGATGACTCGTCGTAAGTGGGTAGTTCAACCGTGCCTGACTTACCAGTCGTTGCGTAGTAAATTTAGATTGGCTGGGACGTCGTCCAGAGGACCCAATTAATCGTAAAGCAGAGAACGCGAGGTAGGTCACATCAGGACCGACTAGTTTTAGTTGCTGAAAACGTCGGTCATTAATGACCATCTGTAAAAGAGTCCCGGACTACTGACGGAAAAATAGAGTCTGGATGACAGTCGGTTCAGTGAGTGGTTTGAATGCTACACGGAGACAATGAACATACTGTTTGACAGTGTCTTCAAGGTCTCCAAACTTGTGGGCCAGGTCACACAGCTCTCGCTGACCCGATGTAGCCCTGTGGCTCACGAATTTTGCAAAGTCGGTGTGAAAATTATTTAGAGAGGCAGTCAGGCTCATCGCATTTTCTGTCAATGTTCGAGTGAGAGCGGAATGATCTGAGGAAATCTTCGTTTGAAGATCAGCTATATGTAGATAGTGTGGAGAAGAAACTGCCATACGCTCATATAAGACTGCAGCACCTGCATTTTCTCACTATGAGATCTCGAAGACTTTCCATTCAAACCCCGAACTGTGAGAGGCAAGACGACGTTACAGAACACTGTAATCACAATAGAATTGTCGCACGAGGTTAGGAACAATTGAACCATTCAAAACTCTGAACACTGCACTCACTCTTCAGACGTCCGGAGATAATTCCAGCGTTGGTACGGGATTCCCATACTAGTTCTACGAAGTTCTAGCGCACAACAGTTCGCATCAATAGGTATACATCAGTGTTGGCAAGCACCAGACATACGTACCTTGCGTATATAATTCCATCTCGGTTTCCAAGGCTCTGGAGTCAATCCCTGCAGATCCAGGGTATGCAATTGCGTAGAAATGGCCTCGAATATTTGCATTAACGCGACCATAGATTGCGCCAGCTTCTGGCAGGATGCATTGAGGTCATCAATGACGGTCTCGTCGTTGAAGACGCCAATGGCGTCAATGTATGAGAGGATCTGCGGTTTCGTTGAGTAGGAGACGCGTCGCATTGGGGTGGAAGTTACGAACGGACGACTTAAGTTCTGCGGGCTATACTTATATACATACTCACGCACATTCAAGTCCTTCACGGGAGATGAGGCGAGGGGTTTGGCGGTTTCTCTGATCCAAAAATCAATGGTGAGATGCTGTACCCGGTACACCGTGGCCCCTTGTCCTGATTGTGGGCTGATGTGTTCGCATTACTGTCATCGCGGTGGCAGCAGCCGTGATGTTTTCAGGATATCCCCTGCACCTCGGAGCAATGGTCGAATGGAACAATGTTCGAATTCGGCTAAGTGAGGCCGACGGGCCAGTGAAACGGATGGGTTCGTCGGCTTTCCCAGGCTCTCCATCGGACCACCATCATGATCACCTTCACCTCCTCAGGATCGTCCAGACAGCCAACTGAGTCACACTGCATCTATGATGATGATACTGACTCATACTGACCCTCAGAATTCCTCCACTCCAACTCAAAAACCGGGTCACTTCAGTGCATCTGGCATACATCTGGATTGCTTGTCTGGATCATCGTCGCCTCAAGCGGCCTCAGGCCCCAGGAGCTCGCATTGTGCAGACAGGCGCAGACGTCAGATGGTGTCCTTTCCCCCGTCACCTTCAGGCTTCACATCGCTACCGTATCTCCCGGAAGGTCCGAGGTACCTAATCCATGCTGCATATTGCGCACAACCCGGCATGATATAGGCCGTATGGATCTGCAACGACGCATACGGTTTCCTTCGGACTCGGGATCGTAGTTAGGTAGGTAGGCAGGTATATTACCGGCGCGGTCCGTAGCGTTGAGCCTAGGAATCGAAACGCTCGGGGATCATCTTGAGCCACGGATCATTTGAAAAATGACATTAGTACAGTCTGTCACCACCGGCCATACCAACTTTACCAAGGCCATACCTCGATCGAACGTAGGCAGGAACATCAGAAGCTATCTGCTCTATAGAGTTGGTGGGCCTCGCAGTTTACTGGCAGTGGACTGGCAGCGGTATGTTCCTGCCAGGTACTTGCTGGCTTATCTTTTCTACCATACACATAACGTCAAAAAGTCGGGAGGTCATGGAGATTCTTCAACCACACAATACTGCTTGCCAAAACCCTTCCGGCGGAGTTCATGTGCGTATTGGCATTTTACTCGCACATAGTCTGGCCGGACAATCCCTGACACCGTGTCATCGTTGAGGTAACGGTAATGATCAAGAGTACTTGCGACACATCGATATCAGTACCACAAGGCCGGTGTAACACTGTGGATCCCGTGGCTCCCATCGTCAACAGCTATGGTCTCTAATGGCCATTTACATATGTATCACAGAAGAATACCATGATATGTTGCGCTCCGTTGCCATGTATGTATGAGTCATGACATGATTCCCGCAAAACACGTCGCGCATCAAGGGCCCGGGGAGATTCGGGGAGCAGTGGATTTCTGTGCCCGTCTTCGACCTTGGATGATTTAGAACAGATTCAGAACTAAGTTGCTTTAAGATAATTATATAAAGGATCTCGGAGGCTCCACGGAGGCTTACGGGGCAATGAGCAAGTCACACCAGCTTCAAGCCCTTTGAATGGCAGAGTGAAATCTCCCGCTGACTCTGAGACACATCAGTACAGTACGCCGGTTCGTTCTGTGCATATTGAATGAAAATGAAAATAGAAATGCTCAACTTTCTACGAATTCCACGCTGAATCGATCTCAGAATGCCATGATGAGTCGGAATGACGCGGCAAAAACGCGTCTAATTTCAAGGGCACGTGTGAGAGTTGCTTTGATCACGAGATGCATTGTTCTATATACCCGACGCTGGTGACCTCAACTTAACCACCAACCACCATTACCTCTGTCAACGACGGCCAGCAGCAACCCATTCTGCTGCTCGCCATAGTCACCTTTCTTTCTATACATTGTCGTCGCTGTCCTCGACGTCGCCTTCAATGTCGTCGCCAGGCCCGTCTCCCAGCACCAGCGCTAGTTCCAACCCTCGATTCTCCCGTCTGCTGACCACAGTTCTTGGTTCTCCATTCCTTACTACTACAGAAGTATCTTCTTTTTCTAGGACAAGTGCCGGCAATTCCTATGGTAATCGCTTTGCTATCAGTGTCTCTGCCTCTTAAACTGAACCATTTGTTTTGTGTGCAGTTCGAGCCAGCTCTGAGCCGCCTCCCCTGTCGCTTTCGCCTACACTTGACCTCCTCCCAGAGCGAGAGAGCTCACTGAACAAGCCATCGACGCCACCAAGGTCTCATCGGTACCCTATCGAGGTACCAGACCGGCCCAGCTCCCCCTCGCCCAGCATTGCTGGTTTCTCCTTGATAGGCGTAGATGAAGCCGAAGACTCGTCAGATTATTATGGATATAGCCCCTACAAGGCATTTGGAAGCTTGGGCCGACGGGCGGCCAATTACTCCGCACCCACTCTGAACTATTTCTCGTCAGCCCAGGAATTTCCAAATACCACTTCCACCAGTTTTGGCACCCCGAGCACTTCCTTCAAGTCGATCCTACCCAGAATCTGGGACGCACTCATCTCTTCCCCTTCTAGAAATGTCATGTCACCTTCGCGTCAGGCGCTCGCCACACCCAATAGCCGCCACTCTGTCTACAATTACTCCTCTCTATCCTCCCCTCTGAAGAAGGGAAAAGGCAAACTTTTCCACAAGAATGATGTTTACAGCAGAGATACCTATGCTGGCCACGTCGATTACGTTTCTCTTCCTCCGCTTGACGGCGAGGAAGGAGAGTTGATCGACGACGAAGCTTGTTTCGTCGCGGTAGACTTCTGGGGTGCTGATATCAAAGATCGGGCCAGCAGAGCCAGAGTGGTCACTGGAATCGGCAAGTTTATCCGTTAGGGTAGTTTATCGTACTGGGTTCTAACGTTCATTTTTTAGACATACTCTCACTCCTTCCTCCAGAACTAGCCCTCCACGTCTTATGCCTCCTTTCTTCGTCATCTGCTCCAAATTACGACATCGGATCTTCTATCACCTCTCTGAGCAATGAACAGGAATCAGATCCACTCGACGCGATTATAACGTGCCTGAGCATCTCGAAAACCTGGCGTAGACTTGCAGGCGACAACAGCGTCTGGCGAGCTTTGTTTGCCTGCCGGTGGGGGAGAGTCACCGAAACGCGGATCGAGAAGTATCTCGTTAGTCAAGAGCGCAAACTTCGTCGAAAGCAAGAGTCGCAAAGCCAGAAGTCCCGACGGGAGCTAGTCCCCCGTCGAAGTGCAAGTGTGGGTGGCAAGGATATGTTTACGATGAGCAGGGACAAAAAGTTGCCTGCTATCCCTGACGACAAGTCCATCAAGAGGTTAGTCTCGTTTCTGTTACATTGAAGAGTGCTTCTTCGTTCCATCGTCGTGAAGAACTTCGAGGCATCAAATGTCGTTGCATCTTCAACTTGACGCTGACTCTCCTTCTATTTCCATAGCGTTGCTTCTGATGCCACAGGCGCATCGTCTGCTTCCAATACTTTGGATTGGCACCAACTTTACCGTGAACGTCTAGAGCTCGAGAAGAGATGGTCTGGGAAAGCTGTTGTCACCAGTCCACCCTCCTCTGCTCAACTACTGCGTCATCCTGCAAGCCCGTCCTCAACAGCCGTCATATCCGCGAAAGGCGCTCAAGAGCAGTGGGAACCAACTGTCTTGCGGATAAGCGGACACAGTGACAGGTATGGCTTCCTTGTTGCCTTATGTCTATGTTCATTCTGACACCCAACATTCATAGCGTATACTGTTTGGAGTTCACAACAGAGCACATCATCACTGGATCCCGGGATAGGACCATCAAAGTCTGGAGTCAGAAGACCGGTCGGTGTCTTGGAACCTTTGGCAGGACGACCGAGCCAAACGACGCTTCAGACGCGGAAATTCAAGGCCACAAAGGAAGCGTGTTGTGCCTCAAATTCTTCTGGGAAGACGAGGAGTCAGAAGATACTGCCGATGAGCAAGGTGTTGTCGTTCCCCCTGACAGCGAGGCCAATGTCATTCCAGGCTTTGCCGGGCGTCAGTGGAAGTCGAGGAGAGGCATCCTTTTCTCCGGATCTTCGGACTGTACCGTTGCTGTATGGGATCTCTCTACGCACCCTAAGCAGCCGTGGAGGCGACGGTCGTCTGCGTGGATCCACAGCAGGCGTTGGGAGGACGGGGAATCACAAGACGAGGAGGAATATGAGGTGAAGGCCCGCGTCAATACGGTGCTTCGAGGACATGGAGGTGGTGTCTTGGATCTGAGGGTGGACAAACGGTGGATCGTCAGCTGGTACGCTCTCCCATAGCTTCTAAGGTTCTTGTTCTTGATGCTTACAGTACATGGTACTGCAGCTCCAAAGATGCTGTCATCTGTGTTTGGAACCGCCAAACTCAAGCACTTCATCGTACTCTGAGAGGCCACGAAGGGCCGGTCAATGCCGTCGGCTTGGAGGGCGGCAAGGTTGTGAGTGCCAGTGGAGACGGAAAGATGATCTTGTGGGACATCGAAAGTGGAGAGAGGTTGAGGACCTTCGAAGGCCACGACAGGGGTTTGGCCTGCATCGAATTCCAGGTAAGTGGCCGAGATCCTCCCAATGTCGCATTTAGCTCAACTTGAAATCACTCTAGAACGATCTCATTATCTCAGGCTCCAACGACTGCAAAATCAAAATTTGGTCTGCTTCTACTGGCGAATGTCTGCGCACACTCGTAGGGCATGAGGCACTCGTCAGGGCACTGGCATACGACCCGAGGAGTGGTAGGCTGGTCAGCGCGAGTTATGACAAGAGCGTCCGGGTGTGGGATGTCGGGAGTGGTGAGTACATGAGACGCAGCCATAGGGACAAACGCTGATTGGATTACTCATCAGGCAAAATGGTGAGAGAGTTCAAAGACAACCACACCAGCCACATTTTCGACGTCAAGTTCAATGTTTCCAGAATCGTCAGGTGCGCTGCATTACAGCCTTCCCATATACTGGTCGAAATGCTAACGCTATCCTCACACAGCACATCGCACGATCAGAAGATCGTCGTCATAGATTTTACCCGCGGAATCGAAAGTACCAGTCTTTTTGTTTGATCGTTTGTTGTTCGTCGAAGTATCTATCTATTTAGGAGAATTTTTTCACATCGGATTCGAGGCTTTTCGCACTCATTTGCACTCATTATATACCTCTTGGACTATGTACACCATAACCTATTGTAACCTACCTTCTGTACTAGTACTTGACCTTGTTGTAGCGTACTTATATATCTTTTCTGTCTCTCAGTTCAATATACCCAACCCTTCACGATCGCACGAAGATGCGAGTGCAAATAAGATATTGCTTCATGGCAAGATGGCAAGATGGCAAGATAGTATAGTACAGTATGTGATTTTTGAGTCCTCGTAGAATGTAAATACAGAGAAATTCCAAAACGGTAAGGATGCGGAGCTGCGCGAAAAATGGCCAAGATGCTGCATCAAGAAAGCACTACTCAAAATCTTCGATCCCAATCCCACTCAACTGGATGGGTTGTACCACATCCAAGTCGGGTTCTCCATCACTCCTCTCATCATAAAGACTCGACTCCCCTCCTCTCTCCTTCTCCTTCTCCGGAGAGACGGCCACGGTCTCCGTGTCAAGAAAGTCCAAGCATCCCCATTGACACCCTCTCCATCGCAGCGGGACTTCTCCCACTGTCACGCTGCCTATTTTTTTCACCCAGGTGAACCTCTCCTCAGCATGCATCACAAACACGCCGTCATGAGTCTTCGACGGGCATTTCCCAAGCCCCGTCACCCTCTTGTAGTCGTCGGCTTCGACGGCTCTCAGGGTTGCAGGTTCTCTAAACACATTCGGGTTCTCGTCGACATATGGATCCTTCCAAGACGAGGCATTAGAACCTTGAGACAAAGATGGTTCATCGTAGTCTCCCCACACCGAGTCTGGATCACATGTGGTCAAGGCTTGACGCACGAGTGGTGGCACGGTGCCAATGAATCGCATCTTCTGGGAAAGAGGCGGAGGCTGGCTGGGATAGTCGAGGTACTCTGCAAGAGGGAGTTCATACGTGGCTCGTAGAACCGACGTCGAGGAGTTTGAGGATGGGGAGAAGAGTCTACGAAGCGCTAGCTCGAAGAGGGGCGTGACGCGCGGGAGGCGTGGAATTGTAGCTGACACTGGGTCCGGTTCCGGTCTGGCAACATTGAGTGACCTAGCTGACGTGGAACGGAAGAGGGATCGAATGTTCTGGGGTGGTTGGATGAAGGGATTGGGGTGAACGCTGAGCTGCTTCAAATTCATGCCCATTATCTCCGAAGGCAGGTATTTCAATCGATTACTGGCCACGTTCAAGCTGTTCAGATTGGACAGCAGCGCGATTTCCGGGGGCAAGAAGGTCAACAGATTGTTTCCTAAAACAAATCAACAGTGTAAGCGCGAAGGCCAGCGGTGAGAATCCGATTGTACGAACGCAAGCTCAAGTCAGTCAGTTTCTCAATTTTGAAGAGTTCCGTGGGTAGATATGTGAACTGGTTCGTATGTAGAAACATATGTATCATGTCCCTCTGGAGGTTCATAGACCCAGGATTTGTACTGCGGGTACGATCAAACCGCCGCGGGGAGTGGTCCGTAGTGCTGGCCGGTGCAGTGCTCACGCGATGGAACTGACGGCTCGAGCTAGAGGCTATAGCTGGAGAATATGTACCGGAGTGCTTCCGCTCTTGTATTTCCGAGGGAATATAGAGTTGAGCAATATCTTTTAGGGGTTGCACAGGGATATACGTGAGGTTATGGTTACTGTCAACTCTCGTTACCAAACGATTTTTAAGAGTGTTTATTTACTTACCTCAAATCAATGGTTCCATGTGAATCGGAGAAACAATGATTCACAGCTTCTTCCCAAATGTTCATCTCCGACAAGCTATCCCGATCGATACTCTCAAAGTCAAGCAAAGCAGAAGATATGCTCGCGTTAGTCTCCGAAAAATCATGACTGAAATCGCGCTCGTGTCGCTGTCTCTTGGCCGTAGGGAAGACATCTGGAGAATTCTCTGAGGTGGAAAGCACTCTTTTCTTCTCGTAAAGATGTGGATGCCTCGTAGCCTTTACAGAGGCTGCAAAAGGATGCGAGAACGGTATCTGACTCCGAGCCGGAGAGGTATCGAAAACGTCGAGATCCGAAGGTTCCAAACATGGCGAGGATGGTGGTGAGGAGTCAATACATGATGTGGGCGATGAAGGAGGCGAGGATGAAGGCGAGGATGGTGCATGGGCTGTGTACATGAGAGGAGAAGGAAAGGAGGTATCCACGACGCGTGAGATTTAAGCGAGCTTGCTTGATCACATGACAGACGCGTCGCGTCCCCGGCCGTCTCGCGTGCCTCCAAATTCGCGTCTTTTTGTACAGGGAAAGCTCTCACAGATCTTTCCAACTACTGCCGTCCTCAATTTCTGTTTAATATGTTCTAATCTCCTACTCACCTGGAGTTGGTTGCATATTCATTTTTCTGCTTGTATCTGTCTGCCTACAGCCTCGGTGTATCGGAGCTCAAATCTTTCGTCTCTACACTCATGGTGGGCGCTGTTCTGCCCGAAAAACGCCTCGTCTGGGATCCCAGGAAAGGGAACAAGTTCGTGGTGGGTGGAGGATCCCAAATAACTCTCTACGAATGGGCACCAGATTACCCAGAGATCAGGCACATCACTTCGCAGCATGATTTACAGCTTATGAAGGTGAGTGAGTAACTTGGTTCGAATGCTCGTCAGACACGTCCTCAATATATTACATAGTGCTTCTCTTGGTCTCCGGATGCCTCTTTTGAAGACCTCATTGCTGTCGGACATAGCACTGGCCGCGTGGATCTCATTCGACTTGAAGCGGCTAAATATGCACGTCGCAATAACGTCCTTTCCAGTGGTCCCATAGTGTCACTTCCCGTCAGAAATTCGCGTTCTTGCAATGCCCTAGCTTTCTGCGCCGAAGATCCAAACTATCTTGCTGTTGGTCTTGATAAAGTACGCGGCGATAGCAGCCTGGTCATCTGGGACATTAACACTGCTTTGCCTGCATTATCTTTACCGGTTTCTTCTCCCAACACGTCCACCAATTTCGCTTCGACGGCGACGCGTCCCCATCCCCAGATACCCCGAGGAGATGTGGGCCCCCGTACAGATACCAAAATCCTCCAGCAGCATGCCCCAACGGAAATTGTATCCTCGCTATCATTTCTTCCCCAAACCACGCATCTTCTTCTCGCTGGCATATCACATCGTTGGCTTCGTCTATTTGACCTCCGAAGTCCCGTCCCCTCGACATCAAGCGTTGCTTCCAAAGTTCATGGCATCGTCACCGACCCTTTCGACGCTCATCGAATAGGGTGTTTTGGCGATGGGTTGGTGACCATTTGGGACGCGCGAAAATTCCTCCATCCTGTTCTCACATTCACCGAGAGAGATGCTTCCGCGGACGGGGCTCGCGTACGCTCAAACTCGGTTTATACGACTGTCGAGTTCTCCAGCACCCGAAGAGGCATGTTGGCGACCATGGAGCGGGATGCGTCATATGTGAGATTATGGGACCTAATGCATGCGCAGGGGAGTAGGCTGGATGGGAATGGTACGGAAGGGGACCGATCAAGGGACTCTTCAATGTCCAGTGTCCAGTTGACAAAGAGGTCGTGGGCAAATCTGCCTTGGACGGCGAACCCCACCAACAGTCAAACAATTCCGTCCCCCAAGGAATCAGAGTCGTCCATGTCGGTGGTCCTCTCAAACACTCGCAGAAGTGCGTACACCTGTCTTTTACATCCACGTATGTCCAAATACTCATGACTAAGTATTTTAGCGAAAGAATTTCCGCGCCAGCTGGCATCATTCGCATTGGTACCAAGTTCTCAACCTTATCCCTTAACCTCCGACATGATGGTAGTCAACAAGGAGGGTGATCTAGAGCTGTATGCGGTACATGACACTCCTAAAGCGACTACATGGAGCTCTCGCGGTGATCTGGTCGTTGGAGCTGGTCAGACGTACCAGGTCCTATCTGGACAACGAGAAGAGGACGAGTTACAGGAGGAACCTTGGGGCATCCCAAGGGCGCCGTCTCAAGCTGCCAAAGCCCAGACCATATCACGCTCTAGATCTGGGCCGAGTAGAGAAGAGTCGTCGATACGTGGACGTGGGCGTGGCAGGCGCAGCGAGGCTGCGCCTTCGCCGCCGATGTTTGGTCGTGGTGATGAGGATGGATTTCCTGCATTGACACCAGCAGCATCTAAGACCACCAATCTAGCGGCAACGAGGCCGAATGAGGCGAGGACGTATAGTCCTGCTTCGCTGAGAAGCCATACCCTTTACCGTGAAGGATCTGATCCTCTGCGGGACGGGAAGGATGCTGCAAATCATTCTCGACCAAAACACGGGAACCATGATTCTGATGCTGCTACCGTTGAAGCCCCTTCTCGAGGTCGTTCCCATGTTAAAAATCGGAACCAGAGTTCGAATAGAAGGCAACACTCGACAGGCGTCGGTAATGTTGTGCAGGATGACATCTCGATGACTATGAGAAGGCTGGTCATTCGAGGGTATGGTATTGGCGATGTATGGCAATTTTCATCGCTCCCATTCACTCTATCTAACCATCCTTATGCCCATTTTAGCCTCATCACAATGCCAGTATAATCAGGACGGGTTTAAATCCTTCTGAAAACATAACACAGATGCTCTCGGAGTTGTGGTCTTGGATCGATCGTAAGTCGCCCTTCAACATGTTGAAGATATCAATTAATTTTTCGTTGTTGTTGAAAGATTCACAGGACTACTTGTGCCTTCCAACTTCTCGACTAAATGGGTACGACTTTTCATACGAGGGTCTCCTCGGTATATGGGAAGGATTGCAGCCCATGCCCAACGCATCGACGCTCGAGACTCCGGTTCCTCGCGATCTCCTCAATTTACCGGATATACTTCCCCCACATCATGAACGGCATAGTAACAGGCGCAGTCACTCGCCTGCGGATGATTTCCACGGTAACTACCACGCTGCATTGTCATCGTTGTCGTTACGGAGAGGCGTCGATCGCTCGTCGTATAAGCCTGATGTTTCAACAACACGACATCTACAAAGACAGGTTGCCCTCCAGCTTTGTGGCTGGGGCTTCAGAGATGACGAGTTAGTTAATGAGATTAAGCGGTAATACGATTCACCCCTGTCCTAGTAGCGATATACTGATCGATACAGGTGGGAAAAGGACGGCAAGCAGTCCCGTGCGGCTTGCTGGCTGGTTTTTACTCGCCAGTCTAGCAAGGCCATCGAACTACTCATGCGAAGTGATGGTAAAGTCCTCATGTCATTCTGAATTATCGCAACGTCATTCATTCTAGCCTGCAGATGAAGCTCACCACATGATGTCCGGGACACTGGCAGCTCTGTCATCACATACATCCCCACGAACCCAGGAATTCAGGGAACACTGCGAACGTCTTATCGTTCGGCTTCAAGATCCTTACTTCCGCGCTATGCTGACTTATCTGACTCTTGGGGACTGGTCTGAAGTCCTTGACGAGGAGGTTCTACCATTCCGAGAACGTCTCGCAATCGCATTCCAGTTTCTAGACGACAAGGCCTTGACATCTTATCTCCGACGCTGTGCAACTAGATCATGTGCTCGAGGTGACATAGATGCTATCATTGTTACGGGTCTGACCAAGCCAGGACTCGACATCCTTCAGAGTTATGTCGATAGGACTGGCGATGTCCAGACTGCGGCCATACTGGCATCTTATGTCTGTCCGTGGAAGTTTCCTGATGATCGAGCGGAGCGGTGGATCGAATCATATCGAGATTTACTGGACGGGTTCAAGCTACATCATCACCGTGTGGCATTTGATATCGACCGAGGCCATATACTACAAGGTGCCATCCAGAGTGGTGATATGCCTCCTGTGAACTGGGCTCCGAGTCACATCCTGATTCGGTGCAATTACTGCAACAAAATAGTCAATGTTCCCGGAGCCGTCTCCCCCACCAAAGGCAACGTATGTATAGACAATCTATGTCTTCGTATCAAGTTTGGCACTTACCACATTATAGTCAACCTCTTGCCCTCACTGCAACCGAGCTCTTCCTCGATGCTCCATCTGTCTGATGACACTCGGCATTGTCCAGGATAGAGCACGCGAAGCGGAGCTAACACATGCGCAGTATAAAGGTAACATCTATTTCGACTTTGCCCGAATAGCAGGCTGACGCCTGTTCAGATACGATAGACGATGCCATTGTGATCTGTCAGACCTGTCGGCATGGAGGACACGCCGCCCATCTTCTGGACTGGTTCTTTGGCGGAGATGGAACTGAGGCGCATGGCGTTTGCGCAGTGGCGGACTGTGATTGTCAATGTGCCAATGATTTCTAGCTTCTT
>CEMG01176182.1:0-15320 GCA_001179705.1 Baeospora myosura
CTTTCTTGGAATCAGCTCGTAGCTTTCGTTCGCTTTCCTGCACTTTTCTATCATTTTCTTGGAATCTACGGTCTCTCTCTCTCTCTCTCTCGAAGCTTACAATGGCCGGACAATTCATTTGTACCCTACAAAGCTGACAAACATATGGACACTCCAATTCATAGCGTGATAGCATGGCGGTGTGTATGTCGGAATACAGGGAAAGTTTCCCTCTTACTTCATAGCCTGGGACAGAGTCTCAAACAAATTTGAGAGCACTCCGAATCTCATCCTCTAATCCTTCCAAGACACTAGGGCGACTCGGCTTCCATCCCAGAGCAGCGCTTCTGTCCGCGGAGGTTCTCATATTGCCTCCTAGGAGTCTAAAGTGGTGTATCAATTTACACTCGAAAATTCACCCCGGATACTAGGACTCACCCAAGCTGGGGAACATCTTCGGCCGATCTGCTCACTGCCTGAGGACTATCCACAAGTCCTTCTGCATGTAAAACCGGTGCGATCTTGTCCATAACCGTTTTCCAACTTGCAGGGTTGCCATTGGGACAGAAGAAGAATCTGTCGTACGGGTTGGCACTTTTAGCTTCCCCCGAAAGCGCCTGCCTCGTGATGAGCGTAATTAAACCGGTTAGGTCGTCGATGTGAATCTGTAATATATCGAGTGGGTGTCAATGACAAATAGCACTGCCAGGCTATACGGCGGACACAAACCGAGTCCCAGGTGAACGATCCATCTCCGACATAGGCCACCTCCCTTCTAGCAAGGATGAGAGGAAGAATCGTGCCACGCCAAACAAGACTGTCTGAGCGCTCCAAAGGCGTCTGAGCGCGCCCATAGACTAGTGGAGGGGCAATGATGTATCCCCACAAGTAACCTGCTGCATCTGCGCCCTGTACTCTGCAGACTGGGTGTCAGAGACTAACAGAACAAGGAGACGAAGACACAAACTCCAAGTCGACAGAAAGGATTTTGTCAGGAATTGTATTCCCAGTAGGAATCGCTCTGAGTGTCGCTTCGTCAGTGTCCTACCCAGCACATTGGCTAACGTTAACTTGGTACGGTCAACAAATTGATGAAAGCATACACTAGCGACGCCACTCTGCGCAATAGTGGTAGACTTCCAAGTCGACAACGAACCGCTGATGTGAATGAAAATGGGTCTAATCTTTGTCGATTGGAAGCGTTCCCTCAACCCAGCCGTAATCGCTTGGACATGCGGCTGATTTGTGCCATCTGCAAAGTTGATCACCAGGTCCGCTTCGCTGGCAGCTTTCTGGACATCGGAAAGGCCGGTGATTTCGACGACGTGGACGCCAAAGTCTTGCAGGCGCTTAGTCGTGGTGGGAGATCGAGACGTCGCGGTGATCTCGTATTCCGGGTACTGGGACTTGAACCAGATGAGGGTTGGGCCTGAGGTGCACGTACCCGTCAAGATATCGAATCGGAAAAGATGCAACGGATCACCGACCTCCGATATAACCCGCTCCTCCTATGACGAGAGCTGAAGGCATTGGTGATCGTTGATTAAAATGAGGATGAGAGGAGAGAGTTATGTTGACCACAAGTACCAGATCCTGGCAGTAATTTATACGTCGACGCTCTGATGACTCCTCGACGGTGACATATAATCGCTTTGCAGCTGAGACCACACTTATGTCCTATGTTGAATGATCAGGAAACAAAGATAGATTCGCCTTTTGCCACATTCCGAAGAGGCAGTGGCAGAATAGGGTGTTTGAAACACATTAGACCTCGGATGACACCCGGGCGATGAGATAGATTCGCATTGCAACGGACTCGGCCAGCATGTCCTAGGATGTTGAAGACGCAAAGATGGATAGGCGCTCAGTTTTCCTCGCATACGTGTCAGGAACTGGGTATTCATAGTTTCAAATCTCGGATGACTTCCGGGCGATGACAAAAATTCGCTGTATAGCGGACGCCATATTGGATGTTCTAGGTGGAGAGGACGAAGATAGATAAGTCTTCGGACATTCGTTCAAATTGAGCATTCAAATTTCAAATCTCACATTCAAGCTTTCGACGACGGCATCATGAGCGTCAGCAGAGTGTCACTTCCCGGTCCTATCATCATGCGCACGCTCAGGCCTAGGATCCCTACAGGTCCACCCTCGAATGCCCGGAAGTACTAGCTGAGGCCTCAGGCTGTTCACTGACAGCTCAAAGGACTCCGAACGTCATTCCAAGATAGCTTCATCAACGCTGAGGATGTTCCGTTGCCGGATGGTGTCGGTACCCGGGCGAAGGGGCGGGTGACATGACACTGCTTATATTGAAAGGGGAAGGGCATTTCGTAGGTTTCTTGGCCATGGCGTGAAACTCTATTAACATGGATTATTCAGGTCGTCAAAGATCAACCCGTTCAGGTCAAGAACATCGTGGAGGGTCGGAAATCGATCGTTTTCCGAGTAGCCACTCGTGTAGGCATATGAAGGGCCGTCATCACCGTATTTCGGCATTCCGGGGCGCACTAGTAGTTTTCTGAATAAGGATACCCTATGAACGATAACTCAAGTAAGCGCACACATGTCGTCAACCCAAAATCGTCAAAAAGATACAAGTATTTGCTACCACTAGTCTTCTCGCTGTGGCTCCTTTTCCCTGACCCCCTTCTCCGCCTGCCGTTGCTTCCTCCACTTTAGCAGTTCCCTCACCGCAGCTGCAAAAAGCGGAATAACCGCACTCGCAAAGAGTGGAGTATAGACAGCATATTTATGCTCGGCGGGGAAGTATAACAATGCCAGCATCCCTGGGTGGTAAAACGCTCGGGACGCCAGCGTGTTCGCTCTGGCGGAGTAATACAGGGTTTCCGGGAGAGATTGCGAAGACGCTGTGTGCATCTAGAGAGAACGACCATGAGCTTTGTTTGTAAGGGCCAGCCGAGGAAAACAGTATACCAAGTCCAGAGCAGATAATGCGTCCTCCACATCCCCGCGGACATACTGCCCAACAGGCATATTCTCAATCTGATCCACCAACTTGACGGTACTCCTCAGCGTATCCTTCGATGTTCTGGCGTTTTCGAGTGCACGCTGGCGCAGCAGCGCATCCAGCTGCCAGTCTGACAGTAGAGGTCGGTCTTGTGGGTGTACATGCACCCCTGGAGGCAAGCGGGGGACGCCGAGAAGTGTCAGGAGTTGGTTGGTGAAGAGGGAGAAGACGTCATCGAGAGAGGATGAGTGCAGCTGTTGGTGCGCGGTGATGTCTTGTGGGGGGTTGTAGATCACGATGCCGCCCCATTGCGGGAGGAGAAAGGCGTTTGAGGAAGAAGGAGTGCCTGTGGACGTTCAGTAAGGCCAGGTGAAAGAAACAATCTCATGCGCACCGTCTGGATTGAGAATATGAAGAGGTCTACGTGTTGAAGAGGGCACGAAGAGAACAAAGTGCAGTACGGGATCTTCAGTTACGCTTGATGCTGACAAATAGCATCAGCAACGACGAGACACCAAAATAGAGTTTGAACTTACACAGGGTCCACTCCGCCGAATTGACGAAAACTGTGAGGTCCTCCTGTGTTAGCCCATATGCGTCGTCGCCAACAGGGCTTGGGTTGAAAGCCAGTGACCCGTGGAACTGTATCTGACTTTCGACGGTGAAGTTGTGCAGAACAGCCAGCGATGCCATTGCGGGATCAATGTGACGTTTCATAGCATCAGAGATGTCCCATCCAGTGACAGCCTGCCCTGCAGCAGCATCTTCGTTCAGGAGTGTGAAGGCGAGGCGATACCGAGGTGAGTATTGTGCGACAACTTGGTCCCGATCGGGTATGGTAGATGGGATTAGCAGGGTAGTCAGGGTGTCGGCGAGCAATGGCACTTGGTACGAATAGGATTAAGATACTGGACGATGATGTGGTTGGTATGAAGCTCACGAGGATAATCTTCTGGAGAAACAGATAAAGCTCGATCTTTCACAATGCCTCCCTTCTCTCCCGACGTGATCAGATAGGTATCCTTGCTATGAGACGATCCTTCAGCGATCGTTAAACACTACATCTATGGGTAGTTTGAGTGACGCACCAAGTCCAACATGCACATCAAGTCCCTTCCACCTGCTTGGGCTACTTTTGATACGCTCGTCTAGTATTTCCTGTAAGCCCGTTGCTATCTGAGGGTTCCTTGCAACTAATGGGGGGTCCAGCAGGATGTTGACAGATAATTGCAGCTCCTTCTGCGATTGAGACAGAACTCGGGAAGAAGGCAGAGACAGACGTTCGATACTGGTCGTGTACCACCACAGGGGTGTTGCTAGGAGAATTACAAGCCAGTATGAAGCCAATATGGACCGCCGTACGCCATCTGACTGGTAGAATACTGTGTTGGGATCCCTAACGCGCTCGGTGTCCATAGACAGCTCTGAGTTGTGCCCGCTGGCTTTCGAGGGCGAGGTTTACAGATAGATAGTTGCACTGACGATACAGCTTCAAGGATTCGAGTTTTGTCGTCGACGTCAGTGCCAGGTCAATGGTTCGGGCGATTCCTTGCGGCAGAGATTCAGGCCATAAAGCCGCTTAGTCATGCATCGGCTTTGCGCCGCTTTGGGAGCTCCCCCTATCTTGCAGTTCGTCCATTCTGTACCATTCCTCTTGCGCTTGATCTACCATTTTCTATCAAGATATTATTCCAATTGTTCTTTGAACATCCTGCAAATTTTGAGGACTATAGCACCCGCGAAAGAGTGAGCACAACGTTTCGCTTCCCCAACGTCCACCGTGAGAAAGGGCCAAACATTGAGCGGAGAATGGATCTTGTTTGAGTTGTGGCTGCTCGTCTGGCAACAAGTTGTCTTCAACTATTTCCTCCTCATCTCACTCCAGCTACTACTGGCGGTTTATACCCTCTCCAGCACATTGGCTGTTACTTCTTACAGGCTCGATTAAGCTGGTACCGTTGCTGTTAACTCAAGGTTCTTTACCGGACGCTCGGTCTCGGTGCAGTTTCTTTTTATCATAATCCTGGCCATGTCTACTGGAGGTTATGGGGGACCGTCTACATCATCTCCCAGCATCACGAGTGAGGCTCGTCGTGCATCTGGTACCACTCCCTTGAACTATGAGGTCCGTAGCAAACCTCTTTTGACATCGGTTTCTGCTTAACTTACATTATCTACCCTGTCAGAGGCCTAGCATCTCTGTTCCACGTCGCAGATCACCATCCCCACCTCCTCCTCGTCGATACAGCGGATACGACTCGTACAAGCCAGCACACTACGAATCTTTCTTGCCACCTCGCACCTCCCCCCCTCACAGGGAACATTTTCCCAACGTTTACAGGCCCGTTTCTTACCCTGAGGATCGATTCGGTCGCTATCACAGTCGCTCCCCCAGTTCGGACCGCTATGACCGTCCTCGTGAGTCTGAAGCAGATACCTGGGAGAGTATTGTACCCTGGCAGCCTCCAAATAAGTCAGCAGTTTGGCAGGGGAAAAGACCAGCTCCCCCTTCACCTTCTCGAGATAGGACTAGACCAGATGATATGATGGCTACCAGAATGTTTGAGCCCTCAGAGAATTGGAAACAAATACATGATTCGGATCGTCCGAGTCGCCCCGAAAGGTGAGTGTCTTTGAGTCCAGATTCAAGGTTTTTTTTTATCTCATCCTGCTTTCAGCTCTGAATATCTCACTCGTGGTCGAGATTTCTCCCTCGAAAGATCTATTCGCCATGATCGATCACCGGACCGTCATCCTGTTCCGAACAATTATCGTCCTATATATGACCAACGTACAGCCCCCCTCTCTGGACGAAGCGAGTGGAATTCGTACCGACCCAATTACGACAATTCTTGGGCTCCTTCGGCACCTTCTCTTTCGCGCGGTCGAACCATCTCAGGAGACAGCTATAGACCAGACCCCTTCGCTGCCCAGACATCCCGCCCCACGAATCGCCGTATCTCTCCCACTCGACGCGATTCAAGTTCTGACAGATCTTTGAACGGGTCTTATTCTCGTCATTCACGATCAAGGTCACGACAAGGTTCCTCGTCTTACCCTTCACGACCAGGGTTACCGCATCGTGATTCAAGTCGTCGCCGTTCCTCTTCTCCCAGCGAGCGTGGACGGTCTCTCAGCCGCAGCAACCGTAGTCCTGGGGTCAACAAATCGCCACCTCGAGAACACTCAGAGTCAAACTTAAGGTCGCGATCTTCTGGTAGCTCGAGGCGTAACGAGTCATCACGCCGAAAACGATCCAACTCGGGATCGAGATCTTCTCGTGGTCGTAGTCTGAAGCGTTCCGACTCTCCTTCGAAACGTTCAAAATCACAGTCTTCTCGATCATCTATCGCTTCATCCCGTGCTTCACCACCTCCACCTCATATCGAATCCCAGTCGCGACTTCTGGTTTCGGAAATAATGCCTGAACCTGAACAGGCCACTGCAGGAAGTCTGAACACGTCTCTGGTAGGCAAACTTGACGATACATCGCAATCTTGTCCTCCCCCGCCTTCCGAGAATCAGGATCTTGCCCCTAAAAAGCTGTCTGATGATATAATCCTATCTAAGGCGTCTTCTGGGTCTTGCCCCGCCTCCTTGGATCTGGCAGTCGATGTTCCCAAGTCTCTCGAAGAGAGCGCAATGACTGTGCCAGAGCGACTTAAAGGTATGCTCTTCTTTGAGGTTTAGGTAAACTTCTATTAAACTTTCTTGCAGTCACCGAGGTGTCAGCTCTCGCTAATCAGACTGCGCCCATATCATCGACGACGACGAAGCCTGGGATAGCCGAATCTCCTAGGCACCTGAATGGGGTGTCGGCAGCACCTGTCACCCCCGATCCTCCATTAAGTAAACAAAATGCCGACTCTCCTATACCTCCAGTGACTAGAACGACTTCACCCCCTCCCCCGATTCCTCCTACTCAACCTCCGCTGCGTCCCCCTCCCGTCATCGACTTCACCATCGAGGATGTGCCTCCCTTGGCAGAAGCTAAGACATTACACGACGCTCTCCGTGTCGTGGTTATGACTAGACTTCTTCGGGAGACGCAAACACAAGAAGAGCGTGTTGAGCCGGTGTTACTCGCCAATCGCACTGTCTGTGCAACTGCGCCTAGCGACCGCAAATCGACTAGCGCAGGAGAGTTGATAGCTGAAGTTATTGAAGGGGACCGTCAGAAAAGCAGATTAGAGTCTTTTTCTCATTCCAAGGGAACATTGGTGGAGCGCTTTGAGGATCGCCAAAAGGCGCTTTCTGAGAAGGTCGAGCGTCTTAAAGCCGAATATCTAGTCTTGCAGGAAAAATGGGACGCTCATTGTGCAGCGTTGGACGATCAGTCGAAACCAAATCAGGCCGAAGTTGAAACGGCTGTTCCTACCGGTGGGAGATCCACACGTCGGAGTGCAGCGAACCTCGGTGACGCGGTTCGTTCAGACCTCGAGATGCAGCAGATCATCAATTCTCTCGGGAACGACGAGGCGACAGACCCTGCCCAACTGTCTGTGCGGAATCTGGCCATCATACCGGATATGATATCCGTAGAGCGTGGGGCTGTCGATTACACCTACGATGATACCAATCTCCGGGTGTGGAACCCGATTGAATTCTACGGTCCCCACACTGGTATCGACGACTGGACCCCCGAGGAGAAAGAAATTTTCCTCGACAAATATGCCGCCTTCCCCAAACAGTTTGGCATCATCGCCGACTACCTGCCGCACAAAACTGCTGGCCAATGCGTCGACTATTACTACCTGCACAAGAAACGTCTGATTGATTTCCGGAAGATAATATCGCAGTACGCGCCCAATAAGCGACGGAGACGGAGAACAGACAAGCGGAAAGGAAACGCTTTGTTGACGGATATTAGGCAGCATGACGCTGATATGCATCGAGATTCAGCGTCACCTGCTTTGACTGGCAGTGGCCGTGCAGCAAGAGGGAAGGCTGCGAGTACCAGTGCCATGGGCCCACCGGAACCTCGGGAACCCCGTAGGCCCTCAGCGAGGAGAGCCCAGTTGGAGACGACGCCGACGTCGACGCCTACCCCTGAACCGGAAGCTCGACCGAGGAAACGTCGCGCGACACAGCAACCGTCTAGTCGCTCAACGCTGGTAAGCCAGGAAGAGCCCGAGGAGGAACCTGCTCCAGTGAGTTCTCATGTACATATTGTTTGTCCTTTTCGATTAACGATTCTGTCGCAGGATCCGGAGCCTCCTAGACCGGCAAAGAGAGCGAAACGAACCCGCAAGGTCAAATCGGCGGCTATCATCACAGACGAACCTACAACGCCTGTCTCGGATTCAAAGCCGAAGCTTCCGCCGGTCGCGATAGTTCAGTGGTCGGACGAAGACAAGGGTACGCCTCTATGTCTTATGGCCGATAGCCGAGCTCATTGGTATCGATCCAGATATGTTTCTCGTCCTTCTCGCCCAACACGGTGATGACTTCAAACGCATTGCCGCATCAATGCCCAATAAGGCGAGTCTTGGCCAATCAATTTGTTGGATTATCATTAACGCCGACGACCGTAATAGACCACTGTCCAAGTCAGCAATTACTACAAAACTAATCTTGTAGAACTCGACCTGGAAAAGGTGGCAGGGAGCGCGCCACAGCGATCACCGACACCACAAGAACAGCCCGAACCACGGAAGGAAAATCATATTCCAGGATCTGGTATCATGTCCCCAGTTGTCGCACCGCAGCCCCCGTCGACACCCCCCATGGACTCGCTCAATCTAGATTCTCCCACTCTCGTCGCGGCTCCAGCCACAGCTTCTCCTGCAGACTCCGACCCTGTTCCGCATATGTCCACTTGGACAAATTACACCCCTTCGACGAACCCGTCCAGTTCTACTCCTTCCACTCGACCACCCACTGCCGAACCACCCAGTCAATATACAGAAAGACCACACACTCATTACCACACCCCCGCCGCACTCACGAACCGATCGCACCTGCCTCAGATCTACACTGGTCTCAAAGGGTATCCCGCTGGAGCTATGGCACCTGCTTACGCCCCTCAAAGCAGGCCATATCCCGCATATCCCTCTTATCCTTCCTATCCTTATGTTCCGCATCGCCCAGTGACATCGTATCGTCCTCACAATGGCGAGCCGAGCCCGTCGTCTGCACCTGTGCATCCACAACACAGAGCAGATCACCCGTATGGCGTGATGTCGGCCCCCCCTCGGGGAGGACCGCCGTATTTCTATCCTTGATTCCTTCCTTACATGCTTTCGACATCCATAATCGGTTATGACGATAGACACGAATGTATCTTATCTTATTAGTAAAGGGTTATTTCCTTGTATTGTTAATTCCTCGTACTTAACGCGCATACCTGACGAAAGCGAGCGAGATATCTGGCTTGGGATTGGCAGGACCACAGCTGGTTGTATTAGACATACATTATGCACTAACGACGACCTTCAACCATGATGATATGATAGCCGAAGTTCGTCTTCACCAGACCGGATAAGATAGGCTTATCGACCGTCGAAGGTGTGAGCGCAAACGCTGCATCTTGGAAGGTCCCCACCTATCACGAGCAAGACATTAGGCAGTTTCGTGTCGGATGATTGAGACGTTTACGCACCATGCTCCCTCTGACCATCCAACCAAGACTTCCTCCAGCTGGAACAACATCAGTAGCACTTCGAGGAAGTAAGACCCGGCCTACCTTTGGCTTTGTCTTCAGAGTACTCCTGGGCTACTTTGTTGAACGATTGCCCTTCCTGATGGAGAGAAGCAGGATGAGATTGGAATCGCCCAATAATTTCGACGACAAGACCTGGAGTTTCTGCAGCGCTTCCGTTGCTTTCGAATGCTTCTCGCAAAGTATGTGGCGAACATTTACAGCGGTAGCTGCTTTGAGGCCACCTTTGGTCTACTTATGAGCAGAGATGAGTTATGAGTGTTCGACGAGCGAGTACCAGCCACACACCTTGGATTTATCCTCCTCCCCACCCTTGTCCTCGTTCTTGCTCTTCCCCTTCTTGTCTCCCGACTTTTTTCCAGCTGTCTCCGTCGATTTCTTCGCCATGTGGGATGCAGGGAAGGCAGCTGAAGCCTGAAGCTAGCGAGCCTATGATCGTGAGTCGATTATGATCGCACGTGCCAAAGAGGGCCAAAGGTACCGAAGTGAGTCGCCTAGATCTTGTGTTTCTCTCTACCAGCCATGTCTGACAAAATCACCCGTATCGCCATTGTGGATGCCAATCGATGCAAACCGAAGAGATGTGCGCAAGAATGCAAGAAGGTGAGCAGCCTTTGATTCGCATTTTGCACGGCGATTTATAACCCCTTCATCCAGTCATGCCCTGTTGTAAAAATGGGTGTGTGCCTATCGGACTCTCAGTGAAGAACGGCTCTTGATCTGGGACATTTCAGGAAAACTGTGTATAGAAGTCAAGCCAACAGACAAGATCGCCTTCCTATCCGAATTTCTGTGCATCGGATGTGGTATCTGCGTTAAAAAGTGCGCAATTTACACTACTCTACCTGGAAAACTTCTCATCCGACCTTCCCATATCAGATGTCCATTTGAGGCCATCGCAATCATCAACCTACCCACAAATCTAGACTCTCAAGTAACACATCGATATACAGCAAACGCATTCAAACTACATCGATTGCCCACACCACGACCTGGCCAGGTGCTCGGTCTTGTTGGAACGAACGGTATCGGGAAGAGCACAGCTCTGAAAATCCTAGCGGGGAAGCTGAAGCCCAACCTCGGTCGTTATGACGTACGTATCGTCTTCCGTTTCTGTCCACACAGTTTCTCTGACGAGACGGGCCATAGGATCCTCCCGACTGGCAAGAGATCCTGAAATACTTCCGTGGATCCGAACTCCAGAATTACTTCACAAAAGTTCTCGAGGACAATCTCAAAGCTCTCATCAAACCACAATACGTCGATCACATCCCTCGAGCGATCAAGGGTTCCATGACGGTGTCGCAGATGCTCGATTCGAAGGAGGAGCGCGGCAACAAGCAGCTGATGTGCGACGAGCTTGAGCTGAACAAGGTCCTCGAACGACAAGTCACACAGCTATCCGGTGGAGAGCTTCAGAGATTCGCTATTGCAATGTCGTGTATACAGAAGGCTGATGTGTGCGTTGACGTCTAAAGTTCACCTTTGTTATTTGCTAACTCAGTCTATGTTACAGGTATATGTTTGATGAACCATCAAGTTATCTGGATATCAAACAACGATTGAAGGCAGCTGAGGTGATTCGTTCACTGCTAGGTCCTGATTGCTACGTGGTGGCCGTCGAGCACGATCTATCAGTTTTGGACTACCTCTCCGACTTCATCTGCTGTCTCTACGGGAAACCCTCGATGTATGGTGTAGTAACAATGCCCTCTTCGACAAGAGAAGGTGCGTCTCATTTCCATATCCCTCAGCTGGTGCCCTGAACTTGCATGACAGGTATCAACATCTTCTTGGATGGATTCATTCCTACGGAGAATTTGCGTTTCCGCCAAGAATCACTTTCCTTCAAGATGGTGGAAACCGCTGAGGAAGTCATGGTCGACAAGACCCGTCACTACAGTTATCCTTCCATGACAAAGACTCTCGGAGGATTCAAGCTCACTGTCGAGGGTGGGAGCTTCACCGACTCGGAAATCATCGTCATGCTAGGCGAGAACGGGACCGGTAAAACCACCTTCGTCCGTCTACTCGCGGGTGATACCCCAGATGTCGAGACAGACAAGCAGACACTTGCTGTTTCGCTCAAACCTCAGACGATAGCGCCCAAGTTCCCGGGCAGCGTGCGAATGCTGCTGATCAAGAGGATCAAGGCGGCATTCATGCATCCTCAGTTCCAGACTGACGTGCTGAAACCAATGAGTCTGGAAAATATCATGGACCAGGAGGTGAAGACCCTCTCTGGAGGAGAACTGCAGCGAGTGGCTATCGTACTTGCATTAGGTCCGTTTGTGCATCGATTTCCACTGGAATCTCTACTGACGGAGCCGGTTTAGGAATGCCTAATGTGTCCGTGTACCTGCTTGACGAGCCCAGTTCTTTCCTGGACTCCGAGCAACGTATCATTGCTGCCAAAGTCATCAAACGGTAAGAGCCTTGTAGCCATGCACTACCACTTTCATTGATTTCTGTCCTTAGATTCGTTCTCCACGCCAAGAAGACGGCTTTCGTCATCGAGCACGATTTCATCATGGCTACTTACCTCGCGGACCGCGTCATCGTCTTCGAAGGCCAACCCGCTATTGCAGCAACAGCCACACCGTACGTAGTCGTCTCAACAAACTTCATCTAGGGCAATGACCTAATCTGGACGTTTACAGACCTCAAACCCTCTTGTCTGGCATGAATCGATTCCTGGCATCGCTTGAGATCACATTCCGACGTGACCCAACGAACTACCGGCCGAGAGTCAACAAGCTCCACAGTGTCAAAGACCGAGAGCAGAAGAGTGCGTCTTGATTTCTTGTAAAAATCCGTGCAACTCTGTCCTAACCGCCATTTTTTCAGCCGCCGGCAACTATTTCTTCCTCGAGGACTAAATGTCTGTAACGAGTTGCCATCTGTCGCCATGAACTTTGAAGGTGTCGCCATGACTCGGAAGGATGGAATCTAGATCGAGTCCGACTGGACTGGTGTGCTCCACGCCGAGACATCAAGGGTGAAAAGACCCGGTTGTATGGATTGAAGACTGTACACGTTCATGTCAAGTATATTACCATCCACAGTAGACTGTAGCGAAGTAACAAGGAGTGTATCATGATGCCAGTTTGTGCTTTCCAAAGTTTGAAAGGAAAATTTCGGAAGGTCATCGCGTCTCTTGATCAGCCTCGTTTCAGCCTGCTGTTATCCTGGCTTCCGAAACACGGAGTAACTTTTTGAGGGTCCCACAGCTGTCCACTCGCGTCGCTTGGATTGGTGGAAAACAATTCCTGATTTTCCCGATCACATGCCAGCCATGTTGAGCTTACACTTTGCTTACACTCTTTCTCTCCACGGTATGCGACAGCGCCCGAGTTTCGACGTCTAGACCTCATACTCGTTGAATACGATCCGGTATCGGAGGAACTCGTAATGTCATACTCCATCTAGCTTCTGGGCCTCCACATCTCCACCTTGTGCTATATGCGGGAGAACCACAGGCATATGGAACCGCCGCTATAAGTATCTGGTCAGTTGACAATTCAGTCTCACAGAACATCTTCCGTTGAACATGAGTCTTCCCCTCTCCAACACAGAAATCATCGCATACTCTGCAGCAGCACTCGGTGCTGGGACCATCCTGTACCAGCAGCTCATTCGCAGGACAAATCTTTTGCCTCCTGGACCACGTCCTCTCCCTTTCATTGGGAATCTTTTGGATCTTCCTAAGGAGGACCATTGGCTGGTGTACCAGAGATGGTCTGAGCAATATGGTGCGTTGACTGCTTCGTCCATGGGGCCTTATGGTTGACCTTTGAACCAACTAGGCTCCGATGTCATATACTTGAAAGCACTCGGAACAGGCATAATCGTCGTTAATTCTGCAGAAGCTGCCAAAAATCTTCTCGTTCGATCAGGGATATACTCTGAGAGGTGCTTCCTTTCCTGTGCTTTGCGCCAATATCTACATTCTTACTCACTTTCGTCTCAGGCCCCGCTTGCCCATGATGAACGAACTGTGAGTACTGGTATCTGTCGAAGCATCTCATGCGTGCTTATATATCCTGCAACAGAATTGGACTTTTCTGGCATTTCGGATTCATGCCTCAGGGCGATGCGTGGAGGATACATCGCAAGATATTTACGCAGGAATATAACCCAGCAGCTGTCGCGCGTTACAGGCCAACTGTACTCAAATGGACACAGACATTCCTACAAAACCTCCTGTATACGCCTGAAGAGTTCATGACACACACACAGCAGTGCGTCTTCCATCTTCCATCTTCCGAACTCTCAAACTGACGTCATCCGTTACACAGTATGGAAAGTGGGATCGTACTGGAGACCACATTTGGACTGCAAGTTCAGCCTTCGGGCCAACCAGATCCTTTCATTGGAGCGGCGAAACAGGCTGTCGAGGCTATGACTGCCGCTGGTCTTTTCGGAAGCTACCTCGTTGACTATCTCCCGATATGTGAGTCCCGCACAACACCATTCGCCTGAGATGCCTCTGATCAGGCAACGCATGTAGTGAAATACATCCCTACTCCATTTTCTGCATTTAAGAAGCAGGCCAAGCACTGGCGAGTGTCTGTCGATATCGCAGCTGCCGTACCTTTTGACATTGCCAAGAAAGCTATTGTGAGTATTCATCTCACGTCATTCCCGATGAGTCTAACCATCGTTTGTGCAGAACGCCAACGAAGCCGCTCCCTCTGTGACGTCGAAGCTCCTGGAGAATAGTGACCCTTTAGAAGAAACAGCAATCCGACAATCGGCTGCCGCGATGTTCGCTTCTGGGTCTGCTGCAGTGAGTATCACTTCGAACCATGGTCCGATACATTGCTGATTTCTTTCAGACTGTATCCGCGCTAAACTCGTTCTTCCTCGCAATGACGCTCTATCCTGATATACAAGCCAAAGCCCGTCAAGAGCTGGACAATGTCTTGGAAGGGAGACTTCCTGACTTCTCCGACGAGTCTTCGCTCCCATACATCACTGCCATAATCAAAGAAGTCCATCGGTGGAACCCTGTGGTGCCGCTAGGTACGTCCTTCACAAGGATACATACTCTAGCACTGACCTCGTGCCCATCCAGCTTTCCCGCATAAGCTCACCGCAGACGACACATATAAAAACTACCATCTTCCAGCCGGCTCTGTCGTGATCCTCAATGCATGGTGAGTCCCACGCTGCCTTCTCGCATGCGAGTCTTTGCTGAGCGAATCTCCAGGGCAATGCTTCATGACGCCTCTATCTACGGGGAAGACACATCGTCGTTCAAGCCTGAGCGATTCCTTACTGCGGACGGACGCATCAACCCAGACGTCAAGGACCCCGACGCGGCCTTTGGATTCGCAAGACGCGCATGTCCAGGCAAACATTTGGCCAATGAATCCCTGTTCATAACTATCGCGTCAACACTCGCCATCTTCGAGATCACCAAGACTGTCGATGAGAACGCTGGTGGAGTGTTTGAGCCTGCGGGCACATATACGCAGGGATTGTTGAGGTGAGATAGCTCTGACAATCCGACATCAGAAACTCGAAGCTGACGAGTTCCTCTTTGCAGTTATCCCAATCCATTCAAGTGTACCATCCGACCACGATCTGCCTCTGTTGCGGATTTGATCAGATCTGCTTCCCTATGAAGGGCGTCCTATCAGGCGCTGCTTGAGTAGGTGTCCAGCGTCAGTTGAAAAGTACACGAGCAACTTCAAAGAGTCATAA
>CEMG01176191.1:510-19213 GCA_001179705.1 Baeospora myosura
TCATCGTAAGTAGACACAGCCGAGGTACTGGCACGTTTTCAACACGTTTTGCTAAACGATTCAAATCAGAGTCAATAGCAATTTGGATTGTGATATTGGTACAGACGATGTATTTCTTCAGCGCTCTTCAGGTTTCAGCTTCTATTGAGGTCGAGTTCAGGTAAAAATTCAACGGATCAGCGTGGGAAAGAAACCACGCGAAGTTCAGTTCGGACTCGGAGTCCCAATTCCTTCCTGTCTCTTCCTCTTCACGCCGACTCCCGAGTCCCCCGCGGTCCGCCTCTCGCTTTGCTCTTGCTCTTTCTTCATTCCTTCCTTCGTTCTTTCAATCAGAATGCCTTCACGGTTCAAACGTTCATGCACATGAGTAGACTTTATGAACTTCCTGAGCGAAGAGAAATCTTATGGGAGTTTGGGACGTAGTACACATGTCATCGCTCTCGACGGGTACGGGTGCGACTTCAACGTTTCAACTGCCAGATGACTGAAATTGTTCCTTTCTTCTTTATTTTTATCACAGCGGCCTTCTATAGGACTCACCGTTTACTGTTACACATAAACAGTGGTACTTGCGCTTGTGGGGCCATGGCGCTTACACACCTGGCGGAGACGAGTCCGGTAAGCTCCGGTACTGGGAGACCGTTTCGGGTGTTTACGTAGCTGCCTCCTCGCCTTGAATTCACTAAGTCCCCTTAAGTTCACTCCATTTCAAACGCAATGAGTGAATCAGTTCAAAGTTCAAAACCAACCGGTACGAAAGCGACATCGACGAACAGTAAGTCCACAACAACATGGGTAGCATCGGTAAACAATTGGGTAAACGAGAGGAACAGAATCCATGCGAAGAATAGAACCAGTAATGGATAGCATAGTCAGTAGCACACGATCACAGCAACAATGAAAACAATATGTCGAAAGCAGAAAACAACAGAGGAGAAAACACGAAAGCAAATGAAAGGAAGGCGCTCGTGTCGTCAGAGATATGCTGCGACCGTTCAGCGGCGTTCAACTCGAAACAATAGGACTTACTGTCAACCAAAGCGTAGCTACGCTTGCTGAAACGCCTCGCGTTTACGTCCCCCAGACCTGTTTCATCTTCCAAGGCCTCCCCGTCCGCCCCGTCCCTCTCAAACAAACATGTCCAGACAAGGTCCTTTCCGACGTCGAACCCCTTGATAGAGTAATAAGGGCCGTCGTCTCCCTTGTCAGACCTTACCGAACGTTAGCGATTCAATACACTCGAATACTGGTACTCACTCCAATACGAAATGCTCCACTCCCTGCGTTGTTACGACGGCGCCGTACTTTTTGTAAACGCGCCTCAACACCGCCCTTGCCATGTGTGGCGTAGCCCCGGCCAGCTTATGGCGATATACGAACATAGGAAAAGTCTTTGAGTAGGAGGTGAGGTGGTGGTTGAAGTTCGAAGCTGCTTTGAGGTAGTTATTTACAAAGACGAACGCGTTGGGACGAAACGGACTTACGGGTTCAGAAAGCGACGCGGTAGGGTGATGGTGAAGCTGCCTTGCCGTGGTTGTTTGGAAAGATGAACAACTTTTGGAAAGATGAACAACTTGTGATGCGATAAACTCACTGGCTCCGAAACGGAAGGTCGTTTACAAATATGAAATGTGACCCAATGAAACGGTTCTCAAGTCGACTCGGTGATGGTTGGACTTCAGATGCAGCCCCAGCACGAGTTAACTGGGTGTTTCTGACTCCCTAAATTCGCAAGATGGTTGTGCTGCCGAATCTAGAATCGCGCAAACGCCTTGTCAGCAACTCATCTCCAATGCGTCCTAGAGACGAATCACGCGTGAACGTACCGTACGAGCCAGCACTCCGTCCGCGTTGAATTTTCGCTCTAGTCGGGGTACACGGTCGTAGCTTTCGGCCTCTTCAGATAAAGGAGCTCACGACCATTCTTCGTGCATTGAACTGCTCCGCCTTTGTGCCCTGCTTTAGGAATCTTTGGTGTTCTTGTAACAAGCACCTGCATGGGCAGACTATACAGACCCTACGACTGGTCGCTGGACAGGACATTATGTTAATGATCGACTCCGAAAACGGTGAATTGTAACTCACCGAAATAGAACGACTAATCGTGAAACTCCCTCCCAGAGGATTTACGGGTTCACTCCAAGCAACTATCAGGCTCACCGCTGAATTTAAATTTTATAAGTGCGACAAGGAGATCGGTGTGCATCCGCACGTCGACGCCAAACGATCGAAGCCATCCAGAAAAAAAAAACATTACAAAGACCGGGCTCTTACCTTTATCCATAGCAATGGCAATTTGGCCCCTTTATGAGGCGTATAAGTTGAGCATCTGTTTGCAAGCCTTCCTTTTTTCACCCGTCATGTCGTTCGCAGACCCAGAACTGTCTTCCCCCATGAAGATGCCTCACCCATCTTTCCGTCGTTCGTACCTTCACCGATGCCATCCAACTACGATTCTGATGTACTTTGATGTAGCCACGCCGGAGAAGCCCTCGCCTCCTACACCTAAAGGGCCGGTCCTATGCGCTGCTCTCCATGCAGGTCAGTGGTTATCGGGTTTTTTAACCGCAGTATACCTTACATTCTTGTGCAGAAAATACTCACCACTCAGCCGCTGCGTCTCCTGCTACGCCCTTACATCGAGGTGCTCCGGAGCGCAGGTCGGATTCCCGTTCACCCTCTCCCAGCCCATCGATCCTCGTGACTCCACCTTATCACCCGAGGAGCGCCAGGATGTCTACTGGCGGAAGAGAGCCTCGTCGTGTTACAGGTGCGAAACTTTACCCCTATATATGTGCCTTTACTGATAATCATTCATCGTGCAGTCGCGACTCCTGTGGCCGTTCAGGTCCCCACGGTGCCAGCCATTCCACGTCGCAGTGAGCATCTCGAAGCTAGCATTGCATATTGTCGTTAAGCAGATTTCGATAGGTGAACGAATCCAAGCTCAGCAGGGGTCCACGAACTCCGATTCTTGAACCTTGGAGTACTGTCCCTATTAATGTACAGAAGCGTCGCCGTACATGAACCTTGGAGTACTGCCCCTCTTAATGTACAGAAGCGTCGCCGTACATTGTCTTTCCAAAATGAGGCATACTCCCCAGACGCAGCAGCTTGACATCAGACGCAAATGAGGTGGTGCTTCAACCAGAAGAACAGGTCACCCAGTTAGACGCCATAGCACGTATACGGACAGCAAGTAGGCCAATGCGAGACGTGGACGCGACGCCCAAGCCATTCACTTGAGCACGCCAGTCTTGCAAACTGCAGCATGAAGAAGTGCAGCGTGGGATGTGGCCCGGCAAACGACACTAGGCTTAACCATATCCGACACTAGGCGGGAATGTGGCTGATGGAGCAAAAGTGCGAGCGAATCGCAACCTTAACCAGCGCGACACGGCGACAGAACGCCTTTGTTTTTCGTTGACAGCCACGTGACATTATGCACTCGGTCTATTTCGGAACTCTCCAAGAACTCTCTTCGTCAGACTGTTAGGTTCAAATTATACGTTGTACGTTTCCATAACGCGGTTTGTTTCCCTGTCCATCCACTCTTTCGTCCACCTGTCATGATAAGTACTGTAAACGCAGAGTCGTCGTTGGCGCGGCAAAATGGACTCACTCGCGTACGAAAGTCTCGACCATTGGACCCTCTTGTTCTGTCAAGTCCATCGCCACTTTGCTGCTGTTCAACTTCACGACTAGCAAAGACCCGGACCACGAGTAGTTACGGTCAAAGGTTCGTACTGTCGACGCCCTCCATCGTGGTAAAGGCTTCGCCGTGGTGAACCAACCATTCGGCGGGCCAAAAATCATCAGAGTGAAACTCTTTTCCTTCTGGACGTGGTGGAACATTTTAGATTCGAGCTTCAGTTTCGACGAGTAGATTCCCCGGCTCGTCAAAAATTCCATGCAATCCATCCACAGCAAGGGCGTAAGGTCCTCGACCGTCCGGTATTCGGCAATGCCGTGGTCGAGTGGTACAGACACTAGTTGCATTTTCGAGCAGCCGATTCCGAACACTATCCCCCTGCACCCGACGCGCAAGTTCTTTCGTGGGCAATGTAAGCACATTTTCGACATCACAATTCGGCCACTCACGTTATCCGCAATATATTGCTCCCTTGCATTGACCTCGAAGTCTGTCAGACGCTGCACTATGTCGGCTATCAGTTTCGCGTCGTTCATGTACAGATCAAGGCCATCTCACCTTTTGAGATAATCGGGGCACCGTTATACTGGATGTCTGTCGACGTCAATTGCATCGCGTGTCGAGATTCTCGATGGAAAGTCACGAGATAGTCGACGAATTTGGGTTGTTTTTCCATCAGAGAGAGGTAGGGGCAATGTAGGTTCATACAATGACTAGAGAATTGCCAGCTGAAGTCGTAGACTCCCGCCGGGAATTTGTTCAGGACGGCCTCCATATATTCGTCATCCCAACGTTTGGTCCTCAGCCTCCTGACGAGGTCCATGTTCCACAGTATACCTGAAATCCCACGCCCTCCCGCTACCCTCCTTCTGAGCCGCGGGCATTCCGAGCATGGCGACTCGGCGTTGATGTTATCGATGATGACGCCTTGTTTGGCTTCAAGACCTTTCGCCACATACTGCCACATCTTGGTGCCATCTATATGACGCACCATACATTCCCCACGCTCGAGAAGTTTGGGATAGAAGGAGATGTACGATGTCGCTGTCATCATGTTCATGAACATGGTGGACACCGAGCTCAGTATCGGCTTTACCGTCGTCCAACCTTTGCACTCGATTAGGGTGATGCTGAGTGTGTCGTTTCGGTGACGCACGAATCGTGTTGTGGTGCGCATTGGCAAACCTAAGGTGAGTTTTTTCACAGAGTGAGATACCCTCCACCTGTTGTGGCGTCAGACTTAGTAAACCAGGCATTCGTATCGTGCTCACCCCATTGAAGGAACAAACCTCAACCATCGCCGCAGCCGTCCATCCCCGACGAATACGGTGAGCTCCGTGGGTGTCCATGTCGGACTGGCGTGGTATAACCAAGTTGGGACCTCACCCGCCATGGCCGCATCAGTCGCCAATAGCAACAGGAGGAACCTAGGCACATCCGCTATCCCGAACGGCAACAGCACCTTGCGCAGGCGATTGTGTAATGTGTATTCGACAACGGAGTCGAACCGACCGGACACCCTTCTGAGCGTGCTCAAATCTGGCAACGGAAGGTGGCGGATGCATTCGTGAATACATTCGCTGGGAAGGTCGTCGACACACTTTGCGTTTTCTTCCATTTGTGAGCGTGCGGCAGGGCAGAGTCCAAGAAAGCAGCTTTTCTCTTTACCCTCTCATATCAACATTCCGTGCTGACACGTTTCCCTGAGGCACTGTATCGGCAATCGTACCCGCCGAGCTGGATCCAAGGTCAGATTCCACTTTTGCAGTGCTCCGCCCCCTTTTTTTTTTCTCTCTTCAATTACAAAATACCCAACCGATCATCCTGCGATTTCGTCGCCGTTCGCTCGCAGTGCAAATTTTTCGAAGGACGCGGATATCTTCGGACATTGCGGGTAAAGGCTACGCCTCCCTTTTCGATTCCGATGCAATCTGAAGTACAGCCAGCCCCCGTTTCCAGCATGAACTGAAGGTCAGAGCATATCATCCACCCCTCCTTTTTCCTCGTTCCACAAATTTGGGAGGTTATAGAAATACAAATGTCGAATAGGAGTCTCTTGGTGAGTGGGTAAACATTACAAGATATGACATTTAATTTATCCTGCAGCGGATAGTCGCATTGGTGAGTGGGTAAACAGTAACACCGATGACGTCCGCCTCTCCTTTATTTTATGTTCTTCAGGGAATCGTGAAAGGGCCGCCCATTTTTCCCACTCTTGAACTGTTGTTTTTTACAACAATGCAACATTTCATGTGAGTGCACAGTTGCAGACGTCTATCCGCAATCTAACGTTAAAGATTTAATAGCTTGCTCGACTTTGCCACACATGACCTTTGCTACTCGTGTGTGTCCACACACGATCTGATTTCCTTGGCGCAAACCAGTCGACCGATATACGAAACAGTGTCGTCGTACAGACGTCGCACCTACAGCGTCCATAGCATTCTTTCGCCGTACTTCACCGACAGTGAGATCATCGAGTTCCGACTGCTTCAAGCCCGAACTGGCACTCTTATTTCCGGCTCTACCGCATTGCAGTTTTTCGAGCGCGTCGTCTACCCAGACTCCGACTTGGATTTGTTCATGCAAAGAGCATACGGCCCTGTCGTCGGTCTACACCTCTTACACGCAGGGTATACATTCGACAGCTCTGCATGGCGGCAATGTGTCACCTTCGAAGACGCATTGCAGGCCATCGAGGTCGATGACGAGCAGGCCATTAATAATGCGATGTACGGGGGCGATGCTATTTTTAGGGTCTTTACTTTCAACAAAGGATCCCGGAAGGTCCAAATCATCATGACCCACCACTCCCCTATTGCAGCGGTGCTAAGGTTCCATTCAAGTACGTGGGTTCAATGAACAACACTTAAACCGTCGCTCACTAATCTTCGGCCACAGCCTGCGTCATGAATGTCATAAGTCACTCCTCGGCATACGCGTTTTATCCCCACGCTACGTTTGTGCAATACAGGTCACTTCGGCTTGTTGACGGGCAGCTTCCAACAGGCGTGGACCGAATGGTCCCGATTGAGAAGTACGCGCGGAGAGGCTGGCATATGCTTGATCCTTTCGCTCAACCAATCTCGCTGGCGGAAGACAGGTCGCCGCAGTCCGATTTCCAATCTGGATTCAGATGGATAGGAGACCGGAAGACTTGGACGATGCGGCTCCAGCAGGCGCTACCGAACACGTTCGATTCCGTTCAATCCAATTCTTGGAATTTACAGTCTGTAGCCGCGCCAGTCATCACGAGCAACCCCATCCATCACGACGGGTTTCGCTTCCACTACCAAGTCGCGCTCCTCGAGCACGCTGTTCACGCGTGGAAAGAGCTTCTCAGGCCCAACGATGGTGTTGAAGTGTGCGTCATGCATGTACATAGTGTTCTGGACGCCCACTTAACTTTTACTTGCAGAGATGATGAGGCACTACAGTTACAGCTTCTTACAAAATTCGAAGAGTACGCCAGGCAACGAAGAGAAAGTGAAACAGGGTAACCAAAGTCCACTCCGTGATGTCGCAGCCTCTTTTCAATAATGAAACACGTTGTGGTTATATACTCAGTGGACTCCGTTATCCATACCGACCTAGTTCGTCGAAACACCAGCCAGTATTCAATTAGCACACTACCAGACCTGAAACTACTCTACGTCGCCTTGCCACGAACGTATCTGTGACTGTGTCAGTGCATTGCATGATTCGTAGGAAAAGCCTTTACTCACAACACCATTGCGTCTTGGATGTCCTCCAAATCTGGGCCCGTGACATCTAACAATTGTCCTTCTGCACCTAGCTTCAGTACTATAAACGACCCTGGCCAATTGCACTCCCAATGTTCAGCATGGGGAAGAAGAAGTGCCGTAAGCGGCTCGTTTGTGTATGTCGAGACACGGTCACTACCCGCGTCCCTAATTCCAAAAACCGCCAACTGTTGGGCGCTGGAGTCGTCTCCGGCGTCTGTCCAATAGGCGACAGTCTCCAGCAATAGGCTCGACTTCCAAGTCCCTGCCGACGTTGTGATGAACATGCTGTCCATCCACATGTCGACCAGCAAGTCATCCAACGTCAGGAAGCTGTCTATGCCGTGCTTGAAAGGGACTGGCACGACTTTCACCACGGAACATGCTGCGCCGAACAAGGCTCCCTGGCAAGCGATGTTTGGCATCTACATCCCCGGTCAACATAGGCATCCAAAAGCAAGCACGCAAACCCACTTGAGTTTTTATGTACGCTTCACGATAAACCACCTCCTCATCGTCTATCGGCTCCACTAGTTGCAAAAATATAGGTATCAATATATTTTCGGCTTATCTTCTCATTCGCGTACCTTCGTAAATGCGATGTGGGTTAGGACGGTAAGGCCTTTCCAACCACTCGCGCCAACCGATCAGATCCTGGAAACCGCCACTTTTTGTCGCGTATAACATACTGTCGTGGTCGCCGATGTATTTGTTACGGTAAGCGCAAAGATTTTTGTAGTTGAAGCACGTATCCGACCAACGCCAGGACAGGTGTGATTGTAGTGACACGAATCGCGTCTCGACCACAGCGTCATATACATCGTCCCAATCTTTGCGACCGCGACGCCGAGTGTTCCAAGAGATCATTGCCGAACCTCTACCGCCGGCCAGAGGTCGAAACCACCTTGGACACTCGACACATGGACCGCTAACAATATTGTGCAGCAAGGTTTTGCAATCCATCACGTCGGCTTCCTCTATTTGGGCCATACGAAAGTCCCCGTCGATCGGTTGTTCTTGTAGCTGCATATCCCTAAGCATAACGGCTCTATCCTTTAGAAGAAAGGGATGCAGGGATATGAATGTCGACAGGGTGAGCACGTTCATGTGCAAGGTCGTCGTGCTTGCCAGCAATGTTCTCCAAATACTGCCACCACAGCATTCGACAAGGCGGATCGACCTCCCAGGACACCCTGTTCTGACAAATACGATGGACACCTTAATCCAGTCTGCAAACGGATTGCGATTTGGATCGTTTGCTTCAAACCATCTTTGCCACGACGTTAGCATATGTTAATTTACTAGGCAAGCACGTACCCATTCGCATTCAAGTACTCCTGCCAACCATACCGTCTGCCCACCGGCAGTACTATCGTCATCACTGTCGGTCGCCATCTTGTGAAAGGATCGAAAAACCATAAAGGCAAGTGACCCGTAACCGCCCCTTGTCGTCGACGCAACATTTTCCAGAAGCCTGTACTGTCTTCGATGAATGGGCCAACTGCCTGCCGAGTACGTTGCAAGAGCACCAGCTGGACGACGCCGTCAAACATTTTGCACACCGTACGGACACTGCACAGCTCTGATAGCAACAGCCAGCGCAATATTTCAGTGAAGACTTCGCAGGAGAATGTTGCCATGAGGTGAAGCACTAGCAGAAATGGTGCGATTTCAGGTCACCCCTGAAGTTGCCAGCGTCGCCCTTAAAACTAATTTTCATAGTGCCGGGATCCGACTGAAAATCTATGTGTCTCGCCATTTCCACCACCGGCATTACATTTACGAGTGTCTAAGGGTGGCTCCTATTTTCAACCCCTAATTTTTTTCTAGGCATCGGTGCACCAGCAAGTCGAGTCAATCTAATGCGACTATCAGTACAAAGAAAAAGGTAGGGGTGCAGAGCAAGTACTCACTGCTTCAACTCTGAGCTGTCTGACAACCTCGCGTTCTTCCGCGTTGTCCGTTGAACAGTGCTCTACAGTACCGTTGCGAGACACCGCGTACAATGCATTCAACGTAGTGGAACGGAAATGAATGCGCACTGACTTTCTGTGATGGCAATAGGACAACCTCCACGTCTGGTCCCGCCACTTCACATCCTGCAGTACGTTCGAGCCCCCGAGCATGACCGTGGTGCAATAGTCATCCGATACGCTCCGCACGCCGGGGTCTACGTCGAGACACTGATCCCCCTGCCGACCATACAAGAGGTTGACGTCTCCTATCATAGTCCACCCTTCCCCTGCCATGCGCCAACGCACCTGATGGTCTTCCTCCGTGTCGAGGAAGTTGTTGACCACCGCTTTCCTGAACAGGAGCGTAGTCTCTCCGTACAAGCTTACTACCCTATCCCAAGCCATGAAAATCATGTTCGCTGCTGCAGTGCGTGTTAATGGTACGTTTTAGGTGTCCACAAATAAACTCACTCGTGGGCTGCGTGAGCACGTAAACCAGCGGTGGCCCTTGCACGACGTGCACGACAACGATGCCATGCGCGTGGCGCCCTCGATGAGTATAGGGTCCGTTTAGAACTGTTCTGCTCGAACGAGTGAACCCGGCCGCTTTGACCCACTCGTTGATGCGGGTAATACCTCCAGTCTCCACAACAATCTCGAGGGAGTTGGAAGTGCGATCAGCGACGCGGGTGAAGTAGTTGAGGGGCAAGTCGCCGACGACTAGGGCGTTTGCGGCACGAAGGGTATTCTTCAACGAACGGTACTTGTCTTCGTCTATTCCGATGGCGCTTTCTAGCAGCGTGAAGAACGCATCGTCGGCTCTCTTCGGTGTTAAGAATTTGGCGAATGATTTGCCAACAGACAGCGTCTCCCCGTCGTGAGCTTGGACGCATTTACCCATCCTGACAGGGTTGTGACTTTAGAGAGAAAGCTTTTGTGGGAAAGAGTGAAAGGAGGATGGTAATGTCGAAGGAACGTCGTAAACCGCTTTGTTCTCGTCACCCCCTTCTATTCATACGGGAGAAGCTTATATTTTGTTTCAAGCGCTTGATATGTTCTACCCGCTGTTTGTTACCTATCCCTCTTCCGTACTCGATCACCGCTCCTATTTGTCCATCCTGAGAAAAAAAAAGAAAGGAGGTGAATTACCATATGCCAGGTTGTATGCGGGTCCACGCACCCCTTAACGTTTCTCGACGTAGAAGCCGAGAAGACAGTCAGTCATTCTTTGCATGTCAGATGCTTGTAAACGGATGCCCTTCACGGCGGCATATCCAGTGATGATATTGGCTGCAAACGAATTTATAACGGGAGGCTGCAGCAATTTTGCCAGACAAGCGGGGCAGTTTTGATTTCCCAGCAGCGTCCGGAACGTGCAAAGGTGGCAAACGCAATGGCCGCAGCCATACCTGACACGGGAATGAGATTCGCAGATATCCGTTCGTCTATCCCATAACTCACAAGATGGGCACCCATAGCAATCCGTGGCATTTCGGGCAAGTCACATCCGGTAAGGCTACGGTCACCCCCTCTAATTGCCCGCTATCGGGTATGAAGATGGGCTCAGTTGGGCTACCAGTAGTCGCGTTGCAAATGGCGACCGCCTCTTCGTAGTGAGCGGTACCGGTCCTCGCAGGGAGCAGGTGGAAACCTTTATTGAATGAGATGCGTATAGTGCTGACGAGGGGATCCGGCATGATGGAGTCAGCGAACAAGAATTTCACGACGGAGGGCTGGATATAACATTAGCAGGAGCCCTCAAAAACGCCAAGCCACGCGAAACTAATATAATATGCGTTAATTTGTATTTCATAGTAAAATACTGAATGACAACCGGTAGCTCGTTCTCTTAGTGTGACCTTAAATTTTTCCCGTCTTTAACTCTGATGACATTTCCTCTTTAGTGCCGCAACATGTCGATACTCGCGCTACTCACATTGATACCATCTCCTTGACGGTGTTCATGTCTTCGCCACTGATGTCCAATAACCCAGAGCTTGTGTGCTTGACGATCAGCAAAGCGCTGTCCCAGCTCGCAATAGGTTGCGTCCAGTAAAATGCTGGAGGGTGACCAAATACGGTGAAGCGCACCGAATGGTGTTCGTTGGGCACAGAGATAAATGTGGTGGAGTGCAAGTTCCATTCGATGACCCCTCGGAGTGCTGTCATGTATGCCTTGTCCATCCAAGGGACGGGATCGACATTTCCTAAGGTGAGGTTCGAAATGTGACCTGGCGTCCCGGGCGAGACTGGAACTGGTACAATACGCGGCCTTGTGCACAATTGAGAGTACAGCATGGCTTGGCACGCAATTCTAGGGAACTGACATGCCATGCAGTCGTTAGTGCGGTCGCCAACATACAATGAAGCGCTTACGTCTCGCAGAACTCTGGAAGTCCTGAGGTCCACGACCCTGTCGTCAAGGACTCTGAAATCTTCCTCTTCTTGTGCCGGATACTGCAAATCTGAATCTAAGTCAGCCATGAACGAAAACAAAAGAGGCTATACGCACCCAGCAGCTTGTCATCATCAAGACCGACATCCATGTGCGCGTCGAAGAGCGGATCTCCTTCCGAGAGGTTTTTGAACGAGTGAATGATCTCAATCCCGTCCATTTCGTATCCGGGACACCTTGTCGGTGCGTGACTTCCATCGTATGCCGGACAAGTGTGGTGGCTGCACCTCTTGGAGAACTGCCACGATAAGTCCCAAGGCCCGAGCTTGGACGGATGGTGCTTCGCGAAACGGCTAATGACCCAGTCACAATACACATCTTCCAATGCATGCGTACTAGCTGGTTTCCATACCATCATAGCGCTCCCATACCCACCATGCAGCTGTCGGACTTCCCCTGGACACGATACACATTCCTCACCGCTGCTGTCGGCACCCGTGTCAACCCGGAGTCCAATGCTCCTTGCATCTGCCTTGCTTTCCTCGATTTCGCCGGTCTCCGTAAGAGACCCGAAAGTTCTAACCCAACAAGTTCCTTCAAGGTGTACGGTGTCAGGATACAGGGCTATAAATGACGTAGCGGAGAGTATAGTCATTTCATGCGTTGAGTGAGATGCGATGATGTATGGCCAGACTGTCGAGGCGGACAAGTAGGTGATAGTGATGGCCAGCCCTCTCTCAAGGTTTGGCGGCGGTCGTAGGAGCTTGACATCGTGTATCCCTCGCCCAGTTGCATCAAGTTCCGTCCAGCTGTCAATGGTCGGTGAGCGAGAATGCAAGCGTTGTACAAGAACAACCAACACATACCCCATACGAACGAAAAATTCTGAGAGTGACCGTCCCCTCCTATAGCTTGAGGGCGAGACGATGTTAAGGTGTTTAGGCAGGCAGGTGTAGTCGGGGCATGCGAACCATATTGCTGCCGACGATGTGATGACAGACTCTGTCCCCTGTAGCAGCCCGCATAGCGCCTCTGATGTCCACGGGCTAGTGAGGAATCGTGAGCACAGCATGCCCAAACGTCTCGCTAATAGGGAAATGGTTGCTTCGTCGAACGTCTTGCTGACTTGGCGGATAGCTGCCAGTTCGCCTAGGCTGAAGTAGTCAAGGAATAGATGATAGGTCTCTGTTGCGATCGCGTTTTTTGATAAGGCAGACATCAACTTTCAGCATTCGCAGTTGTGAACAGCATAAGTACATATTTAGGGGACCTGTAATGGAAAGAGCGTGGGGCGGACGTGATCATAGATCTGCGATCGAGATGGTGTTTGGCTCAAGAAGAGACTTGTTTGGTCGAAGACCCTATTTATTTACTTACAGCCTTGGTCCTGTTATGGCCTGAGTACACATCGCACAGGTAAGGCTCCGCCATGCTCCCCCCCTTTTTTTCAGCACACATGCGACAGGTACGGACATTATTGCATCAAGATTTGCAATACCACCTCGATCGCCTCCCCCTTTTTTTTTTCACCGCCCCGTTTTTTTTAGGAAGTCATGCCACTCGACGACGTCAATGCTTGTCAGCGTGCCCCCATTGCTTCCTCAGTGAAAATTTAAGCCGATCATAAATCTGGGTTGGTCGTTCCGGCCCCATCGCCATTAATTTCACCAACCGACCTTCGGAGCATCCAGATCCCCCTTTTTAAAAATTTTTGTTAAAAAAAGCTCGACACCGTCGAGGCCCCAAAGCTCGCTCACTCTCGATCGTTTGCTAATACTACAGCCGAACAGGAGCCTTGCCCGATTTGTTCTGACAATTCACCAAAGGTAACCATACCCACATTCCAACGTTTTGCGCCAACGTATAATCGAAGAGGACGTCTACGTTCAGTCTCCGTTTCCCAATGCCGTACACAGCTCTACAAACGAACACCTATATCATCAAGTGTCTTCTCGATCGAGTGGCTAGTAAAGCATCTATGGCAGAGATGATTTACGAAGTGGACTTCATCGCTTCTTTGCCAGACACCCGATATGTCCATCAACGGCTCATCGAATCATTTGTCTACGTTCCCCGTACACCCAAGGGCCGATGTACTTTCCAGTTCAACGGCCTACTGTACGGCCACGTTGTACGCATTGAAGAATACAGTCAGTTATACAAATCGAGAGTTCTTCAGGGTCGTACTCACAATCATGTTCAGACGCCGAATATTATGCGTTGCTCACCCTGCCTTCTGGAGGTGACCCTTCGTCGGAATGGCTGTTCTACAGTCAGATTGGGACGTTGTGGGAGGTGATCGAAAGGGATGCCAATCGATTCATTGATAGGACGGTTCGTTACATTTATCCTTGCCTTTTCAGTCATTCACGAGTAGACGTAGAAGATGAAGCTTAGAGCGTGGTGTACGGGAGACTCTATTTTGCAAGCAGACAACGACGCCGAGCCTCCTCTCATAAGAGTGCGCTTGTCTCAACGGTCACAGGTCTGTGCCTCGAACGTGCAACTCGCTTCGAAATCTGATGTCGCGAGAACAGGTGCTCAAGTGGAAACACGAGGAGCGTTTCCGTTACTCCACCATACAGCCGATGGACGGGACGAATGGGCCCACTGGAATACCCTTCTCGCAAGCGGATCCCCTAGTCGGCCAGAACGTGTTGATCACGGTTCAAATGGCAAGAACAGACATAAGCGTTGTTGAAGATAACGTCTGTTTCTTGGCGGACAGGGTGCGTAAGGATGTGATTACAATTGTTTCAACGCCCCTCACTCCTCATTAATCAGGAATATGACCTACACGCCACGTACGTTGAACACTTTTTCCAGTCTGAGGACGTTGAGGCACAAGACGCCTAGGGACGGAGCGCTTAACAGTACACAGACATTTGTGGTTGGCGGTTAATCGAATGAAGGTTTCTTAACATGTTCTACGCGCTCTGGCACCCTGAGTTTAGACAGTTCAATGGCGAATGCATTCGAATTTGATTCGATTTTTGGATAGTACGACCTCTTTCCAACTTCACAACACCGCCATCCGCTTCCACCTCTTTCGTTCTCCCCAGATATGAGATTCTCTCCATCTATGATATCCCTCAATCAGTCTGCGATCAGCACATTAGGGAGGCAGCGTACGTTTCAACCAGTATCATAGCCGCAGCCAAGTCGTCAGCAGTCATGTCAACCAAGCAACCCCCGACTTCCTTGACAATCACGCACGAACCTTCCCATTCGGCCCACTTGGGGTTATCCGGTCTCGGGTCGGAGAACAGCGTGAGCGTTATGTCTGTCTTATCATCCGTGTCACGCCAAGTGGATGCGACGGTGTCCATAATCGGTTGTGTGACACCGGAGAGGCTGCATAACTGCGGTTTGTCGAGCCACACTGTGGGATTAAGGTCTCCCGAATTCAGGAACGAGGTGTTCACACGTGTGGTTCCTTTGTGCAACGGTACCGGTACCAAAAAGGGCTGTACACACTTAGACGCCAGGAGTATTGCATCATATCCCGGTCCCCAACCCTACGCAGTGTCAGTCTGACACCGAACTATCGCAATTCGCGATACTCACTGTGAGTAATAGCCTGTTGTACCTGGAATTGACGTTTTCGTGGTCCATGACCAGCCAGATATCGTCATTAAGATCTTGATAACCGCGATGTTCTGATGTTGAGCTTTGTTAGGACTGGTGCGGGTTGGACTCCGTGTGCTTACCTAACAACGCCTCTGTGGTTGGGTTGTACTTCAGAACACCGTCAAAGACTGGGTCGTCTTTTCGCAGGGGCAGGAACGGCGGCATCACTGACACCTTCTCGACCTTGAAGTATGGCAATTTTTCGTCGACGGCAGCGAGCTCTCCATTTGGGCAATGGACGTTGTAGCATCTGGTTGAGAATTGCCAGTACATCCATAGCGGTTCTTGTAATACCGCAGTCGCCTTCCTAAATCGTGTGACGGCGGACAACGCATACGTATCGGATGCCGGGAGAAGAAGTCCATAGGCGGACGGTGCGTCCCACACCACTGTAACGATATCTCTAGCTAGCAGCTGTTTTGTTTGGGCAGGGCAAGCTCGGCAAGCCTGCGATGCGTTCTCATTCGAACTCTCAACCTTGAAGCGCAGGTGTTCGGCTTGCGACTTTGCCTCGGCGAAGGGCGTATCGTGGGAGGCGCCGACTTCGTATCTGACCATGCACGTACGATCCCGCAGAGCGTCAGGGTACATGCAAAAGAACGAGGAAGGGGTAACGGCTGTCATCTGGTGCGTTGATGCAGCAGACAGCACATAGTCCCAAACGCCGCATCCGATGGTCGATGCGAGGGTGACCTGGAGAATGTGATTGTTGCCAGGGGGGGGGTTGAAACGGGTAAAGTTCCAAGCTCCTCGTTCTTTGCTGTTTTTAGCCGACCATCTGTTGCAAAATTAGGTGGGTCTCGAGCAAAAAGGCTAAACATACCCTAGGCGCAGGAACAACGATTTCATCGCCGCAGAGCTAGAACTGGGCATTACAATGTCCAATACATTTGGCAGGGTTTCGTGACTGGGTTTGTAGAACCAGACGGCCCCAGAACCAACTATTGCGCCACCGTCTCTGGTGAGGACGCTATTGAATATTTCGCATTCGGCAGCATTCGGTAGGAATTTCAATGACAGGGTTCTGAGGCGCTGCCTCAACAGCGTCAGCACGACCTGGTGGCTATAGCGGCAAGTCGTGCGGATGCGTGCCAGTTCCTCGAGAGTAAAGTTGTCGAGGATGTTCTGATGTGTCTCCAACGCTAGTCGGGACAGCATGGGCTCCATCACAGAAGGATGGGACGATGAAGACGATGTCGTGTTCCTTTTACATTAAAGTTTATGACGTTCAGTGAGTTGCGTTTTGGGTTGTGTGCCCGCCTTTCGATCGCGATCACTCAGATCCCCCCCTTTTCTCTTTGCTCTTTTTTCTTTTTCCTCTTATCTTTTATTTGCGTTCTTTTTATTTTCAGTTTGAACGGAGTATGGTTTTCGATGCAGGCTTGGCGCGAATGTTAATTTGCCCCAAGGGACATTCATATGTCCGAGGCGAGCGGCTGCACAAAAGGCAGCTCGACTATCCATGAATGAATCACCCGTTCTATTGTATGTCTACCCCTTTTCTGCCTCATAGATATTCCTATCTGGCCTAACATTTGACAATGTCTCGTACGTTAGGCCAGCTGTCTATTTCTATCCCCTCCCGCGTGCAAAAGCGTTTCAGCACCTCCTTTCTCATAAAGTAAGCATAACAAATCCTTTCTCCGCGTGTCCATGCAGGCACTTCGTGCATGAACACTTTTCCCGAGAAACACACCACCGTTCCGGGCCCGTAATGAAATCGTGCGTTGAGCTCGGGAAGAGAGAGGATGGAACCCTCCGCAGTCCCAGTATTCACGAGTGAGTCCAGCAATTGTGGAGACCCCTTGGTGTCGGTATGGGGAGGCGTGATTCTGTTGGCAACTATGCATACGGCCGTGAAAACCGAAGTCCATTTCCGCGCCCAGAACTTGGTGTGGGCACCTGTTCTCAAATTACCCAAGGTCTCGACCGCTAGGCTGTGTAGGCGGGTGTCTACAAAGGACAAGATTGCATTGACGTAAAAGTCCAGTGTCGAGCTCCGTTCCAGCCATCGGACGGTTGTTTTCACGGCGTCTTCAGGGTTTTTCAAGCTGACTGATGGTTTGAGTGGATATTTGTTGCTCTAAATGCACGTGAGCAGATAGAATTCACGAAGAGCAGGCCTTGCTTACGGTGTGTCCTTGCGCCAGCCAACCGGGAGAGAACGTCTCCGACCCAACGGTCATTTCGGACGCCGGATTGGCGTTCGCAGAGTTGTAGGATTTGTTTGCCCTCCAGCTATCGCCACCTTGACCTTGACCACCTTTTCCTTGTAGCTTTGCCCGTACCAAATTAGCCGCACGAAAGGCTTTCATCTGCAAGAGTTGGTGAGTCTATCATCAGCGGGCGATAAATGCTGTGACTGACCTGCACATCCTGCGGTATGATGTTAGGCAGGTATACTAGCATCACGTTTCCATCTCCGTCTACCAGTGTCATGGGTACGGAAATCTCTCCCATTGAAAAAGATCCCAATAGCTTTCTTCTCTTGTCCGCTTTCGCATTGGCGTATTCCTCTGCCAAACAAGGGAAGACTCCTACGAAATTAATGCCGAGCACGCAATGATTGACATACGAATAGCGTCTCACTTTGGTTGCTGAAAGCTGCCTTAAGCTCTTGGGTGACGGCTTCCAATTTCACACCATGATGGTCTGTGAGTGCCGGTGTTCTAGCGTCACATCAGTTTTCACTTGGGTGCAAGGAAAAAAAGGAAATAGTCGTCACGCACTTGCCTCCCGCCATTCTCACTGCGAGACTCTGACGTGCAGCACTCAGAGGCTTTTGAATGGACTTTGTTCCGCGTCGGTGTCGGTACTGACTGGCAGCATTGCTCACGACTTGCAGCTTCTCGGTCGTCGTCATACCAGCCGGTTACTGAAGATATTTTTGGTGAAAAAGGCAAGCGATCGGGAATCAACAAGAAGCGTGGGAAAATTCATCCAGCTATTAAAGGCGAGCTTTCATTCCCTTTTCTTCTCCACCAGGACCTCCAGCAGTGTTTCTTGAGCTTGGCCAAGTAACCGCAGAGGGTGGGTTTTTTTTCGAGGAAGTCGCTTTCGCAGCGAAAGTTGTTGTCGGAATCTCAGTCGGGCCTGTGCTTTTGGGAGCACAGGTCAACGTGTTCACCTTGTAGTGGGCATTAACGTGTCGGAGTCATTGCAGGATCTGTACTTTTGGAAGAACAGGTCAACGTGTCTACTTTGTAGTGGGCATTGCATAGTCGTATTGACCGCTCTAGTTCTTTTGAAGAGCTCGAGTGTTGTGATTATAGAAGTCACTTGTCATATATGACTCAGCCTTCACCGTCGTCTTGCCGGTCTTGCACCT
>CEMG01176218.1:0-12034 GCA_001179705.1 Baeospora myosura
CATGATCACATAGAGCGCGTGGGTCTTGGACACACGTACATCGATATCGGCTTCTGGTGAGCAGGCCATCTGCTTATGCTCCGTGCGAGGAGTCTGAAGTTTACGGATACTCATCTAGGTTTCAATTTCACCTTCCGATTGTCAAAGAGACAGCAACCTACGAAGGTGCTGCATGGTTATTCGAAGTGTCGAAATACATCATCGATGGCGGGAAAACCAAGAGCGCATTCACAGATCTCAGAGATATAGGCCCGTTCGTCGCTCGCATCATCGCTGATCCAAGGACTTTAAATCAATACGTATTTGTTTGGGGAGAGGAAGTGACGCAACAAGAGATATTTGATATAGTCCGCTCGGCCTGGGGTCATGAAATAGTGGCTGTCGATGTGAGTACATGATCATTATCGGCTGCCCTAGAAAGATACCAATAACTCTGCGACCCACAGAAAACAGGTCCCGAGGTGCGGGAGCTCATGAACAACTCCGAAGGCAGCCGTGCCTTTACCTACTGGGAGTATGTGTACAGTATGTGGGTGCGCGGCGATAACACCCTCGAGAACGCCAAGAAACCAGAATATGGCTCAGCTCTTGATGCCAAAGAGTTGTACCCTGACATTACCGTCCGAAGGCTCGTCGACTATGCGCAGGAGTACTACGTGGAGTAGTAGCGCAACCTCAAATATAGCGATCGATGTTGTCGTCATTCGTAATTACGACGTTTTTTCATTGGACATTTCATGAATCATGAATCGGCCCCGTCCCTCCGAGCTCCTGAGATCGCCCTGAGTTCAACAACTTCACGTCACATCAAAGGGAAGATCGTGTGTTAAGACCGAAGTGCCTGAACCAAAGAGTTTGAACAGATCGATTTGTCTAACTTTAGAAGTGTTCCATTTTTGTCGACGGCGAGTTCCACGAGACAATACCCTGATTGTATCTCACTAATTCAGTGGTCATTTTTCCCTCGCAAGCATTAAGAGGAACATCTATAAATGACTGTATTGATCTGTATGTGTATAGAATAAAATAAAATAGGTAACAAGGACAACGAGCTCGAAGGATTAATTAGAGGTTATAACGGTCAAACAGCGGATCGTTCTTGTTGAAACCGACATAATTCCAGCCAGTGAGAAGGTTGTATGGGTCTATCTTTTTCTTGATCTTGAGAAGACGGGCGTAGTTCTCTGTACCCCAGAAGGCATCCTGGAAGTTGGGTTCCAGAATCTGCGGAGGGCGCCAATGAGCTTTCGACGGTACAAGGGGTGTACAAGATACTTACATCTGCCTCATTGACGTACGCAGCACTTCCAGGGGTGACTTTGCGGACGATGTCGAGCGCATCATGCACCTTCTGAATCTCGGCCTTCTCGTCTGCGGCGGTTGCGTTGAAAGAGTAGCTCACACCGTACACCATCACGAAAGCACTGGTGCGCCAAACAGGCGTGACACTGGTCTCCCGGTTGGTGTCTGGAGTGAGAACGGGAGCGTCCATCAAAATCTCCATCGGTGGCCAAACTCCTGGGCCAATCAATTCTAGCCCAGCTTTCAGGGCAGGGATTAGCTCGTCAATGCCGGCGTCAGACTCGAAAGCTTTCATTGGGAGAAGGCGCGAGCCAATCATTGCGCCGAGACCGACGGGAACAGTGTTGATATAGTTCTCTGGTCGCTCCGTCAGTATAGGAGTAAAAAAAGCAAGGAAGAAGGCGATGTACCTTGAATGAAGAGGTAGCTTCCGCCGGGCATGAATCCATTGGTAAGAACGTTGATACCGTTGGTACCATTCAGCGCCGCGACGTAGTCCAGAATTGGCTTAAGCGTGGCTGCTGCTTGGGCGTCAGAAAGGGTGGGGTTGGCCATGGTGATGAACATTTCTCCTGGTGTATACTGCAAAGACCATGATTCGGTGATCCTTGAAGATATAAATGAAAAAGGATAATACCTGTGGAAGGAAGGCACCTCCCCAACCTTCTTGACCCATGCGCACGCGTTGCTGAGCATAGATCCGGAAGACTTCAAATTGAACATCAACGCTGATGTTCTGGACTTGTACCAGAGCAAACTACATCCATATATCAGAATATTGTCGAACCGAGGGAGGAAGAAAATCAGGAAATCACCTTCATGTCGTAGTTGGGGTGCACAGCGATTGTACTTTCCAACACAACACCGAACGCTGAGCCTGCTCCACCCCGGAGAGCCCAGAAAATATCTTGGTTTTGACACTTGTTGGCATATCGAAGTTTCCCATCAGGAGTCACCACTTTGAACTGCGATGATCAAGTCAGTTCGGAAGGACTCAGGAAGGCTGAAAGCAAGATCACCTGCAATGCACTATCTGTGCCAAGGCCAAGGGTTCCAGAGAGAAAACCATGTCCACCTCCCAAGAGCCATCCTCCAGACGCACCCACCGTCTGGAAAGCACCACCAACAACCGTCCCGTTGTACTTATCAACGACTACGAGAAGAGAAAGGTCAAGCTTAGAAACAAAAGCGTAGAGGGGCCAAACTCACACTTATATGCGTCAATCCAAGTCACTCCAGCTCCGTTAGACAATGCACGCCCAACGCCTTTCGAGCACCCTACGGGCACGAAATTCTCGTCAAACTTTTGCTCAACCAAATTTTTGGTCCACAGGGCAAGGGATTTGGGAGCGCTAGAGCGACCGATGTAGTCATGGCCGGTATTTTTGACAATGAGCGGTACGCCAGTCTTGTTGGAGAACGCGAGCCCGGCAGCGACATCGGATGGGGTACGAACGTCAATCTGCGAATATAGTCTATATTGAGAAGAATGCATGGGGAACCGTGTTGCGGGGACATACATAGTACGGAGGTAATGAGCCTTGGTGGCAAATTTGACCATCAATTGCGACCGCGTCCGAGGGATTCAAAGCATCGAGGTCGCATCCTTGACCGTCTAAGCGCTCACTGAATATTTGTTCATAGGCTCCGAATTGATTGACGCGGTAGTGAGTGTCCTGATGAACGAACAGTGAGGAACGAAAGATTGTGAGGAAGCAAAGAAGCTCACAGCCCAGTTCGCCTGAACAGTATCACAAGCAGAAGTATCAGGCTTCAATAAGGAGTTGGCATCGTATGTTGCGAAGCATGGTTGAGCAATTGGAACGCCGATATTGAGACGTCCGCTGACAGAAGCGTTCAATGAACTCCACTGGGCAGCGGTCACTGCATCAAACGGAGAAGGAGAAGCCGATATAGCTAGTGTTGCACCAAGTGAGAGAGTGAGGATAATGAGTGACATGTCGAGTCTTCGACGGGGGTGGGGGCTTAGCCTTCATTCCGTGCAGTATTTGTACCCTCTGGCTTGGATCTAAATTGGATCCAGACGCAGTGCCTGTATCATATTATCCCAACGGGGACATGTATCATTGATGCGCGGCTACAGCCCCAAGGTTACAAGATACCGATCTTGAGCTTGGGAAAAACATTTTCGTGGACACTTTGAAAAAGGCAGCGCGCTAGAAATAGATCATTGTCGTCCAAAATACTTACTGAGGCACGCCGTAAAGCTTCGTCGAGCTTCTGAGACTTCTCCCTGATCCACACCATGTTTTTCGAAGACGTCGGTGTCTTCGTGCCAAGGAGAAAGATGTGCGAGATATCCGGAGAAGTGTCTGTGTAAGGACCAGATGTGGGACGTCCGGAATGAACTCGGACGCGACCACGTGATGAATTGTTTGCGGCAGCGGTCGTTGACCGCTGTGCTGAAACTCTAACCACAACCGTCTCGCCCGCCGACCTGAGCGTACCTGATCCGCTTGCGCTGACATTCTCAACAAACTGCTCAGTAACTGCCGCTGTCCATGGAGATGCGGTATACAATGGGGTTGTAGTGTCTGTACCTTGCGGTGAGATCGCAAATCATGTTCTAATAGCGTCGATTTTGGCACTTTTTTGACCTCTTCCACTTCGTCTATCCAACAAGATGGCCGGTACTTCTAGCGAAAGGGCATATCCGTCCTCAGCCGTGTCAGACGAAATTCAACTCTCATGGTCGAAGCTCACGATGTCGAGGTTCAACGATAACATTGTTGTCGTGTTGCTTCTGGCGGCGACTGTGATTCTACTTTTGAACAGCAGACGGTCCAAGGGCAAATTACCTCCGTCACCTCCAGGTGGTCTGCCTATACTTGGTCATGTTTTCAATATGCCCAAGAAGAATGGCTGGCTGGTCATGCACAATTGGGCGCAGACTCTGGGACCCATCTTCCATCTCAACATGGCTGGACAGCCCGTTATTGTGCTGAGCTCCAACCACGCGGCGCTGGAGCTTCTTGAGCGCAGGTCGCAGATTTATTCGGATCGTCCCAGGATGGTTATGACCGGCGAGCTGATGTCTCAAGGCATGGTTGTTGGGTTCTCCCGCTTCGGTGACCAGTACGTCTTAGTACCATTCTTTTTTGCTTCTTTCTTTGACGCGTCTGATCCTTACAGATGGAAACGATTCCGCAAAGCTGCTCATCAGGGTATCAACATTCGGGCAGCAGAGGCTTATTATGGTATCATGGAACGCGAAGCCTCCTTGCTCGTTAAGGAATTGCACAAAGATCCTGACAGTTGGGACGATCATTTCCAGCGGTTCGTGATAGATTCTGTGAGATGTTATCAATACTGATGTAACACTAGGGTCATCGCATCGTCCTTGTTTACCGCACTCTATGGGGGAAAGCCCATGTTGAACAAGAATGATCCAATCGTTCACGATATCAATGCCTGCATGCACCGATTGACTGGCGCTGCAGTGCCTGGGACGTTCTTGGTCGATGTCTTTCCTATCATGAAAAATCTACCTGAGTGGGCTGCAAAGTGGAAACGCGAAGGGTTGGCATGGTTTAGACACGATTCAGCTATGTTCAATGGTTGGCTTAACAGAGTTCGCAAGGACATGGTTAGTGGACCTTTACTCCCTCTTTGAACACTTTTAACTGAGTCCCTTGTAGGAATCTCCTCAGCCGGCTCCTAGCTTTGGCCGAGTGCTTCTGGAGAACCAAGCAGCCCTCGGCCTTAGTGACGAAGAAACTGCTTGGCTTGGTGGCTCTATGTTGTACGTCCAAATTTCTCTCGAGTGGAATCATCCACTAATAGTAACGTCTAACGTAGTGGCGCTGGTTCTGATGCTGTATGTGTTCCATCACAATGATGCGGACTCCACTAATCTTTGCGTCCTAGACTGCTGGTATCATGAGATGGTTCATGTTAGCGGCAACTTTATTCCCAGACAAGGTCAAGAAGGCTCAAGAAGAGATTGATCTTGTCGTTGGGCGGTCTCGCCTCCCCACCTTCGACGATCGGGACAGACTTCCATACGTTCGTGCTTTCTGCCGTGAAGTTATGCGCTGGCGTACAGTCGCACCCATTGGCGTGCCTCATCGCCTCATCGAGGTAAGCATTCTTCCTCGATTATTCGAGCCCATGCGCCATACACTAGACTGATTCATTTTTTTCAGGATGATTTCTATGAAGGCTATTTCCTTCCCAAAGGCTCCATCGTCATTGCCAACATCTTTTCAATCAATCGCAGTGTTGATGCCTTCTCCGACGTGGACGCGTTTACTCCGGAACGCTTCTTGAACGACGACGGCACGTTCGAAGTCCTTCACCCCGAAACTCACAATCAAGGTCATTATACATTCGGATTCGGCAGAAGAGCGTGTGCTGGAATGCATATTGCGAACAATCTGCTGTATATCAACGCTGCACATGTCATGTGGTCGTTCGACATCAAGAAAGCCAAAGATGAGAACGGCAAGGAGATCACGCCAAGCGCGACGAGCTACCATGATACTGGACTGATTGTGTGAGTACTCTCTTCAATCTAGGTGGATGAATTGTACTCTAACGCTCTCGCTTCAATCTAGGCGTCCTCATTTGTGGCCAGTCCAGATTATCCCTCGTGGGCCAGAAGCCTTGAAACTTGCTGGGGAACGTTTTGCCGCTGGCACAACAGTGAACTAATAGATAGCTAGATGCGTCAGTGAGTAGACAACTATGTATGAAGGATACGCCCGGATATGTTATGTCGAATTCGATACATCGTTATATGATTGAGTGCGCCGATGTCACATGTGGAGCAAGTTGAAGTAAATTGAGAGTTCGGTTGGGCCATAGCGTTTCGAGCAGAACGAACTATCTACAGTAGCCATCAAATCCGACAAAGACCATCCGAGTCCCACTCCTCACTGCTCACCCCCGCACCGACAATAAACAGATCGTTCGGATCATACGCCTGCTTGATCACCTTCAACTTCTCGTAATTCGACCCATAGAACGTCACCTGGAAATCCGGCTCGTTGAGATCTCCCTCGTTCATGTAGGAACCTGGGTGCAATTCTCCCGTCGCGGATGAAAGAAGAGGAACCCAAGAGTTGGTCAAGGTCTCTTTTATCTGTTTAATTTCGGCAAGCGGCGTTGTGTCTGACCAGGAGTTCAGAACGAGAACCTGAGGTCCGGCCATAGTTAATTAAGGGAGGGAAACTGAGATGTAAGGGAGCGTACGTGTGTCTTGGCTGATCTCCACTTTTCAGTAACGGCATTGGAGATGTTGGTGTCTGATACTTTCCCTGTACGGCAAGTGTGAATCAGTACGAGTGAGTCAATCAATTAAAGAAAGCATAGCATACCTCCCGCAACGAGATTTCCACCCAATTGCTGTACACCCTGCTCCAACAATAGTCTCGAAACCTCGCCAATACCGGTGGCATTCTCCCTGAATGCCTTTTCTGAAAGGAATCTAGACCCCGCAATGGCGCTTACACCAGCCGTGTTATCTTCCGTAAACACCGCGTCGTTGACATTTTCCACCACTACCGTCTCATTTACGACTGTGAGATTATTTGCCCTTGCCTCGTCGAGAAGCGGTTTCATCAAGGCGTTAGCCTCATCGGCAGATAGGTCCTTGAAGTACGTCAGAATACCTAACCCATTCCCGGGCAATCCAGCTGTCACAGCTGGATTATCCACAAGGCCGTTGGTCGGGATAGCAGGAGAGAAGAGGTAGTAATATTGTCCGGCATGGACGGTGTCCCAGTCGAAGATGTGCTTAGCGTGTATTGACATCATGAGGGCGGTGGTTTCATTGGTCGGTGCCACGATTCCAACAGCGTGTTTCGCGACGTTGAAGGTGGGGAAGGTAGGGAAAGTAGCCTCAATTATGACGCCCCAGCTGCCTGCTCCGCCTCCTCGAAGCGCCCAGAATACTATCCAGGATTTGTCAAACTCTGCAGGTTATTTTTCGACGGGAGGTATATACTCACAGTCAGAGTTGGTTGTAGAGTCGACAGTGAGGAGAGTCCCATTGGCTATGACGATCTTGAACTCTACAATGACAGATTGAGTTCGACAGCAGAGCGTCTCGTAAGTAGAATGAACACGCACGCAGAACGATATCAGCGACTAGCCCGTATATGGGGGAGAATGCCGAGTGCCCTCCTCCTTGCACATAACCACCGGCAGGTGCCACACTGGCAGCTGTACCGCCAACGACAAATTTGCCTAGCTTCTTGGATTCGGCGTAGACCCTGTTCAGTGGAACACCGGGTCCCACGGTGACAGCAGAGCCTTTGTTTTCACCATTTATCAGGAAAGATTCGGTGAACGTTGTATTTTGTAGGGACTGTGTCCAAATTAGGAGGGAGTTTTTTGCGGTCGAACGGCCCAGCATATCATGTCCCGAAGACTTGATTACAAGACGAAGGTTGTTTTCGGAAGCAAATACGACACCGGTCTGCAAAGGGCTGAGGATGCGACACGTCCACGGGCATACAGCACACGTACCTGAACGTGTTGTACTGTGGTGGCATTGATTGCAAAGATAGGAACGTTGCCTTGGGTACAGTTCGTAGAGTGTTCGAGGCAAAGCGAGGGAGGGTTCGAGTCGTAATCCTGTAGTCCAATTCAGCAAAGATCAAATTGATCCACGACTCATAGGCGTTCTACCTGCTCCCAGTTGTACTTTGTGCAACTACGTTAGCCACTTCCTTCTGTGTAGAAATATACGAGATCTAAACGTACAAAGTCTGTTCCACCAGGTATAGTAGCTCGAAACACCGAGCTGAACCACTGTGTCTCCGTACATGGCAAGTCTTCGCAATATTTCGCAGATGGTACCACTGCCAGTAAACGCCCATCGACTGTCGAATTCAATGCAGCCCATTCTGTAGTGGAGGGAAACCCAGGATCTCCCGGTTGATTACGACACCCAGAATCGGCGCTGACGCTGCCTGTGAAGACTGTTATCGCGAGAGAACAAAGAGGAAGCAGGTATCGCAGTGACATCGTTCAAGTTGTTGAAAGTGCAAGCCTGTCAAAGCCAGTCTCGGTTTAAGTAGATCCCTCACGCAGAAACGGACACGACGGCCTCATCGTCCGCCGAGTACGCCAGACATACTGTGGCGAGTTTCAATATGGCGCTCAGGGATGATCTGGACATTTTGCCTACGGCCGCAAGTGCTCGGCTGTGACCCAAAAGAGAAATTCCCGAGTGCGTGTCTCGATAGGCTTCAAGATGCGTCGCTGGACGGTTCCTTCTGTGGACACTGTTTTGTCAAACAGTGTTTGAATATGTACGAGATCGGCTGGAAATGCTCAGGTGGCGGGCTCAACCAATCAAGTAGTTGATTCTTGGGTGGAACAATCCCTGGGCCAAATAGGTGACCTACAGCAGCGTAAATTGATATAGTCATATGTTTTCCGGTCAACCTAATCAATGGAAATTGCACCTCTCAGCCCTGCATCCTGCCTCAAAACAGCCCCATTAATCATCTCGTTCTCAAACACATGCTCCACAAACCGCGCGAACTCCTCTGGCCTACCAGGTCTCTCAGGGAATTCACCGCATTTGGAGGTTTCCTTGACGAATAGGTCGTTGATCGGTGTCACTATAGACCAAGGTGGGATAGATAAACACGAAGACTAAGAATGAAAAAATACACGAGCTTACGGAAGACACCAGGGGCAATGGCGTTTACTCGGATTCGATATCGAGCCAGATCGCGAGCCATTGGGAGGACCATTGACGAGATGGCACCTGGAGATAAAGTAACTCAAAAGGCTGGTACAAGATGTATGATTCGTGGAGTAACTGACCTTTCGTTGAGGTGTACCCCACAGATCCACTTTGCCCGTCAGTGCTCACATACGATGAGGTGAGTACAATGGCTCCTCGGTCTCCTGCCCGACGATATGAATAAATAAGTACGCGATGAAACAAAGAAGAACTCGTACCTTGGGCCCCCCCGTCGGACTGTGCGATCATTCTCTGCGAAACTTGTTGTGTCACATTCAATGTCCCGACCACGTTTATCTCCAGCATTCTCCGAAAAGCGTCCAGATCTTGTAGACCATATGGAGCCTCATGCTCAGGAAGCGCCGCAGTCTATCATGATGGGAGTTGTTTGAAGCTCAGGCCATGTCAATACGATGGAGATATGGTGTCCTTACAAGGCCTACTGTCATGACACCAGCGCAAAGCACTGCACCCGATAGAGTTTGGAACCTCTCGGGTGCGTTGGCCAACGCAGACTGTACATCCGTCTAAAATGTCCACACGTTAGTAGAGGCTGGAAGAACGTGCATCCGAGGGATCACATCGTCTTGCAAATTGGCAACGCACTCCTTGTGAGACGTCGACTTTGCCGGGAAAGTAAACACGCTCCGGGAATTCCTGGGAAAGAGATTTTCTGCCGGAGATATAGAAACCAGAAGTAAGCGGTCGCCGTGGTGAAACCAGGGAGACTCGACGCACCCAGCTTCTTCGTTCACATCGAGCACCTACAGAGACATTGGTACGAAAAGGGTGAGGAGATGATAAGATGGGCCCTGACCACGATATTTGCGCCTTTCTCTACAAATTGTCGGACTACTGCTGCACCCAAGCCACTCGCTCTACAGCCTTAGGTCACTACAGGTGAAAACGAAGTGGAAAGGAGAAACTTACCCTCCCGAGACGACGAAAGTTTTTCCGTTGATATTGACCATAATTTCTGGGTACAAAGCAAAGCGGCTGCAGCCTGGATCAGACGAGATTCGTCCTTATTACAGTGGTACTGCCAGCCCCTGGACTCATTGTCGAACGGTCGCGTTAATGGCGTGCGGCATGCGCCCGCTCAACGCCCGCTGTATGTGTTGCTTAGATCGTTGGTGCCAGCGTTGGCCCAGAGTGTTTGTTACCGAATGATCCGTTCAGGAAGGCTGATTCTAGAGTCACTACGACTGGATTGCTAAACGTTGAAATTAGAACAGATGCAAGTTCAAACGTTCACGTTCAGGCACTGGGCTGGTTGAAGTGGGCGGAAGGGAGCTTGAAAATATTACGTGAGATGCATGAGATAACCTGGATCCGAACCTATCCCAACGCCTCCGAGATAAATACTCGCAAATACTTCCTTCCTCCCGCCACATCGACCTGCCATTCGACAATTTTGTTGTCGACGTCTTACCCCCACGTTTTCCGCAGCTGGACCTCCTCATACCACTCCATTCTCGCATTCAAATGAACTTCATGGTATCACACATCAAGGCAGTCACAATGATACGACTCGGTTGCCTGATAAGTAGCTAGCTCAACCGATGCTCATCCGGTGAGCCAGATGGCTTAAGTACTTGTGACTTTTGATACACTAAAACGATTAGATAGGCTTCATATTGTCATAGTGACATCGTGTCAGTTCTGGGAAACGCGCCTACATGATAAGCTTCTCCTTTCGATCTTGCACTGGCATGCCACTTCCTCGGAATTCAGATATGACGAAAATGGCATTTTTTGGCACTCAAAAGGCGCTACGGCCCAAAGCTATCTTCCTCGCATGCTCTCTTCTGATGAATGTCAGCATCAGTCCTGATTACTCGGTGAACCACAGCTGGTGGTTCCGACGCCTATCTTCCTCGCACAGCAGCGTCCAAACAGATCGCACCATAATCATAGCTTGCGCTATCGGTGACGCCTTTCTTCTCTCGCTACCTTCCCCAGATAACACTTCACTTTGATGCTGTCAGCGACAAGACCGAAATAGATCCTTGAATACTTACCTCCGAACACTTTCATTTCGGTTATCATCCAACACCATGGTCCTGGTATACCGTATGTCGTCCTATGTAGCGCTATCGGTGACCTTCCTCGGATAAAGCTTTGATGGTGAACGCGGACTTGTCGGGATGCGACACGGCGACACTTCCGTTTTCATATCATCAATTCCACTTGGTTTCGAACCTCCTTGCTAGATAGATGCTCGCGGTAGCGGCTTCTGTTCATGCAGTCATGCTCTATGGGCCTCTATGGAGACCGGTCCGAGCATTGATCGAACTCACGGTACCACATTGTCATTTATCACCCCTTGCAGGAGTATTCAAACTTCGCCATCTCTCTTTCCTAGAGCTTTCCTTCCCTGAATTCGGCATCATTTTATTGACTCATCATCTACATACATACGTATACTTCCCGTAAGTTCCTCCGCTGGCCGTACTTAGTCCGACCTCCGAGGCGTCCAAGTCTTTACCTGATTCGACGGGCGAGGTAATGCACTCCTACCCTCGGACTCAGTACTGGTGAAACACATACGTACTTCGCTTCATGTACTAGTTTACGGTATGCATCCGCCGTCGAACCCAGTTGCTCTTATACTCCTGACAAATTTATCCACAGATCTTTGAAACTCGGAGTGATTACTTGCGCATGATGATTGGGGTCTACTTGCGGCTATTCCGAGTCATCACCTTGTTTCTGATTCATCACTCGAAGGGATACTTTCATTCACACAAGATCGTTCGTGTCTGGAGTTCAGGTCCATCTAGAACGCATACCTTCCGTCTTTGACTCCACATGTGATTCAGTCTTTTACGGTTAGCAAGACGACTGCCGAACGTGATGAATCTTTGCAGCATCTCGGAGCTGAATACGCCAGAGTCGCTGCGAGTCAACGCAACACAAGGGATCGACACCAATACGCCACCCCACCGCCAATTATGGGAAGCCGTAGCACCACGCTGAGATAACATCCACGGTCTGAATCCTGCTCGA
>CEMG01176242.1:4182-19759 GCA_001179705.1 Baeospora myosura
AAGCAAGCCCAAATGCAGCAGCACGATTGACGAACTACTTATCATTATTGTTTTCGCCTCAGCTTCATCAGAAACGGAAGTGACTTCAACCAAGTACAGTACCGAAAAGAACAGCTTCAACTTCAATGCTCCAGATACCCCGTAAACCCCACTCTGGAGAGGTCGAGATACTTATACTATAACTTATACCACCGAGCACCCTCAAAAATAGTCTCGTAATGGATGGCCCACGGAAATACTGGACTCAACACTCGTCTCACGACCACGTTTATTTGGGACATGCCATGTCTAGCAAAGAAACTGAGCGTTATCACAGAGGTGTCCTTCAAGACGGAGGGTCGGCCAATGGAACGATTGTGGCAATGGTTCTACTGGACGCAGGGGGGACGGCGAACTCTTCGTAGAAATCTTTGTTGATCTTCGGCAACGGAATATTATGCCTGTCATACTTTGATCAGTACCCGCCGACACAGATCAATGTATTGACTGACGAGGTTCGGACGTGTTCCTTCACGTTTTTCACTCCTGACGCTGGTGGCTCTTCAGGCAAGTCCATGCAGTGCCAGCAGTGCACTCTGTCGGCAGCATGAATATCGAGAGGTTGGAGGTTTTTCATTGTGCCCAACGATTCCTTCAGAGAGGATGTCTTCCACTTGAGAAGCTGCTCATGATGGCGAGTGGCATTGTGTTCAATCTGAAAGCGCACATACGTTTAGCTTTGTTGGACATAGCAAATTCAGAGGTGGTCTCACCGCGGTCCTCCATCCGAATAGTTCTATATTGACAGAAGAGTCTTCACAAGCGGTGCACCGGAAGATGACACCGAGTCGATCCATAGCCTCGATACTTGCCGTCTCTGGATCCAGGTTCGCACATTCAACTAGCGTCTTGGCATAAGAGGAGAGTAGCGTATCTAGGTACAGATGCTCGGTGTTCCAACAACATCGATAGCCTGTGTCGTTTTTGAGGAGCTTGGAAGGATCGCCGGAGCTGTCACGATCGTCTTCCCTCTGAGTACGAGTCATGCACGGATGGCTGAAAGGTTCTGGATAGAGCAGTGGTAATATGACTTTGGGATTGGAAGATGATTGCTTGGAGTCCCGGTGATCAATTCCTCTTGAGGCGTTGCAACGGCGACAAGCAAACACTGTCACCGCTCGACCGACTTTATATATGGCCTCTTCATCCGTCATTGGTCGACATGATCCCCCAAATGATTCTTGGTGGCTCGATGCCGACTTCCGTCCCTCCTCGGCTGCCTTGACCATGGAAAGAAGCTGCGAACGTAGCTTGTACCGCCAGCCCAAGGTTTCGTCGTTCAGGAAATCCAGAGTATCAGCGAGGTCTTCGAGCTGCACTTCGATTAACAGTGGCTGCTCAAGAATCGCTTTTACTGAAGCGAATTCGCAATAGTCCGCGATGTTAGGCCAGAAGGAATCGAAAGGCATTTTCCTCCCTTTCATCAATCGTATAACTTCGGCGGCCTTGTTTTTGCGGCCCTGCATGATTGGGACTCTGTACTCTTCCAGAAGTCGGACTTTGACTTCGGTCACGAATTCGAGGACTTGATCCTTGATTTGATACCACACTGGCAGGGTTGCACAATTAGTATTGACACAACATCAACAGAGTGCAGATGACATACCACGATCTGAAATGGCTGGAGTGAGTCGCTTTATATAGTCGAGGTTGAAGAACCGGTCATTCTCAGCGGTTGTCATCTTGAGAAATACTCCTCCCAAATCCAACTCCTTCAGCCTGAAAAAGATGCTAAGGCGTATGATTTTCATACTTGTCAGTGACGTTGAACAGCTTCATACACGATATCCCGACACATACACTAATTTAACACGCGCATTGTACGCTTCGGACCTCCTTGAAGACATGGTGGCAGGAGCTTGCAACAGTTGAAGTGAGAGTTTCAGAATGAGCCTGAACAGTCTAAGCTCGACGGTTAAACGTTAAAAGTCGAGTCTCGATTTGGAATAGGGGCCATCGACGTCATCACTGCCAACGGATTAGGGGCTCACTGCCGATAAATCGAAGGGGGTCAAGTGTATTGGGGGTCTATGGAAGAATTGTCGCGATGCTTCTACTTGTTTCAACAGGAGTACCGAACTCCTCATAAAAGTCTCTGTTGATTTGGGGATATGGGATACGGTGCCTGTGGTATAGCATCTGTCAGTCAAAATCGACGCCTCGCAAACAAGTGAATACCACCAACACAGTTCGAACGTGATATTTCACTTCTTCCTCTATGGTCCCGGGCGGCTCTGGCGGTAGATCGCAACAATGCCAGCAATGCAAACAGTCTGCGCCAGAAGTATCGACGTGTTCAAGGATGTTACTCAGCCTCTTGGGCAAGCTCTTTGACGTCCTCCAAGTCATGGGCCCAGTGAGATGGTGGCGCGTGGCATTGTGTTCAATCTGAAGACTCGTTCAATACTTTCGGAGACGTCCAAACAATGTAGTCCACTCACTGCAGCTCTCCAGCCGTACAACTCTACCTTCACAGAAGTGTCTTCACAAGCGGTGCACCGGAATTCGACACCAAATCGATCCATCTCTTCAACAGTTGCTGTTGCTGGATCCAAGCCGGCGCATTCGACTAACCGCTCGGCATACGAAGACAGTCGCTCATCCAGGAAAAGATGCTCAGTGTTCCAAGGACAACGATGGCTTGTATCGTTTAGAAGGAGCTTTGTAGGATCAGAGGGATCACGTCCGTCCTCCCGTTGAGTGCGCGTCATGCATGGATGCCCGAACGGTTGTGGATAGAACAATGGCACGATCGCTTTTGGTTTGTTGGAAAAAGGATTGGGATCAGGCCGATCTTTTGGCCTAGAAAAGGTATTGCAACGCAGGCAAGCAAAAACCGTCACCGCCAGATTGGCCTAGTGCAAGGCCTGTTCATCTGTCATAGGAGGACGAGACTCCTTAGAGACCCGTTCATGATCCGAAGACAACTTCCGCCCTCCCTCAGCTTTGATCATTGAGATGAGCCGTGAACGTATATTGTACCGCCATTCTACGAAATCGCGGTCCATGATTTCCAGCGGAGGGATAAGGCTTTCAAGGTTCACTTTGATTATCGAAGGCTGTTCGATTACCGCTTTGACATACGGAAGTTCACAATAGTCGGCGGATTCAGGCCAGATGGTAGCCAGAGGCATTTTCCTGCTTTTGAGTAATCGGAGAACTTGGATAGCCTTGGCTTTACGGTCCAGGAGAATCTCATCTCTTTTTCCCTCCACCAGGCGGGTCCTGACTTCGACCATAAACTCTAGGATTGTGCTTTCAATGCTGCTCCATGCTGCGAACGTCACGCGAGGTAAGTGTATACTCGTTGAATAAGAAACAATGTAGCACACCACTGTCCGTAAGAGGTACCGCCAGTTGCTGAACAACTTCGAGCTCGAGAAATCGGCTTTTCTCGGTGGGCGTCATCTCTAGGTATTCTTCACCCCAGTCCAAGTCATTGAGCTTCGTGAACACACTGGAAGTAAATCAAGTGGCATGTCAGATACTCCATATATACAACCGGGCTTGGTCTGCAGACGGCGCTGACAAGACATACGCACGCCTTTTGAATTTGCTCTTCAGTAGGAGGTGCCTTTCGTTTCCTCTGATTCTTCTTCCCGGATTTTTTGGCAGGCATGATATTAGTGGTCCAGTGGTAGGGAAAAGGTCAAGAAAAACCGCGAGAGAGACTGATGAAGTCCCGTATCGGGAGAGGGTCAATTAGAAAGTCAAGACGCGTTGTTTGCCTGCGCATTATTCGGTGAGCGCGCCGACGGCCCGACGCTTGGCCAAGTTCGAGTCGTCTTGCAAGCAACAGCCTAAGTTCAAGCAGTTCGAATCCTCGAATGGAAAAGACTGCCAGCAACCTCGATACAACGCGTTGACGGACTTCTTTTTGTTGGGGACATGGTTAAGAAGCTACTCGTCTTGAGTCACCACCGTTCTCTAGCAGGTTCAGCGGCGAGCGCTCGGAGTCGCGGCCTCTGTCGGAGTCCGAGTCTTTGGCCTCACTGAACTTTAGGTGCCATCAACGACAACAGGGTACGTACACAAGTTCACTTGCATTTCTTTGTCGCAAGTGACATTTACTAATGTTATATACGTCGTAGGAAGCTCTGGAAGGAAGGAAGGAAGTATATTTCTGGTGTCTCGAGGGCTACCAATTTGACCCGTGATATTACATTGAGACAAAGACATAGCCTAGGGCTAAGGGGACTACTTGTCCATTCAGTCATCCGTGAACTCGAGAAGTTCGCCCGATAGGACCAGGATCACTTTACCCAATTTCTCCGCAAGCAATCCGTGTGCAGTCCTCTGTATGTCCCTCTCAGCCTTGACTTGTTCCACGTCGACAGGCTCCCCGTCTTCATCTTGTTCTGGAATCGGCAACTCAGATGGCTGTGATAGCTTCAAGGCTGTAGCTTGTCCTTCTTCCACCAGCTTCTTCGCTCCTAACTCCAGAAGTATGGGCAGCGCTGGAGGAGAGGAGGAAATTGCAAGATATGCGCAGGTGACTGCGCCTCTTTCAAAGACCTAAAGTATGTACACCAAAGTACTTCATTTCGGAGCCCATATGATAGAATGAAGAGACTTACGTTTACGTCTTCGGACTTGAGTAATCTCAAAGCGTACTCTACGCTACCAAATTCAAGCACAGCAGCGGCTCCCACATCCTCTGCAACGACGAGCCGGTTTATGGCACCCGAGTATCCCCAGTGAGACTCATATTGCTCGACATCATCGAGATTCAGGCGTTCACGGAAGATTTCGATGGCAGTAGGACGGCTGATGGGAGACTTAATCAGTCCAAGGATTGCATCCACAAGTTCTGATGCATCATCGAATACGTTCGGAAATTCCCCTAATGCCCTGACAAGCGAGCGCACCATTGTGGAGGATACCAATACGGCGACATTGACTGGTAAGAAGGCACGGGCGAGACGGAGTATTTCCGTGTAAGGTATTGTGATATAATCCTCGAGCAAAAGCTGAGCGAGCCTAGGAAGCAACTCAGAGATCGAGACGTCATAGCCCTCGCCTGCTTTGACCAAACCCCTGAGAGCTTTCAGAGGGACAGCCCACTGGTCTGGACTTCCATTGACCAAGCGCGTAGCATCCTTGATCGCTCCTGCGTCTACTGCTGCTATTCGGGTGAAAGAGGACGCCGCAGACATGTGTTCGAATCGCGCCCAAACCTCCTCGTCATTAAATCTTGGCTGATATTTCTTTGACTTCTTTTTCTTCTTCTTCTTGCCTCCTTTTTCGACTTCCATCTGAGATTCCGACGGTGGGTTCAACGCGCTGATGTATGATCGCATGAGCTCCGCGAGCCTTTCCTGAATCAGGGGAGTGCAAAGTCGACCGAGGAGGGGAACGATCTGGCTGAGCAGGACTTCTTCGCTGTCGAAAAGCTGCACAAGTCTGTCCGTAATCTCTGTGGCTTTGAGAGTTTCTATACCAGCTGGAAGCGCAGCACAAAGAGTGTCAAGGGAAGAGGCCGCATTCATGGCGTCCCATACGTAGTCCTTATTCAGGACAAGCTGGACTACCTGATTCACAGCATCTGCATTGTCGAAGAACACCTTTCTGACGGAATCGGCGCCCCCATCCTCGTCTGCCGTCTCCATAAAAGCAGCAAGTGCACAAATGGAGGACACCCGGTTGGGATTGAATGTTCCGGTTTCTTCTGAGGTAAGGAGCTTCAAAACGGCTTCCGTGCCTCCAGCTTGCCGAATAGCGAACGACAACTTGGGCCCCGCTCTTGCCCACCTGTCCAAAGTGCTGGCAAGGAAGGTCGGACGTAGCGAAACCGGTGGTATGGGTGCGTCGAGTAGTCTCTTTATGGTATCTACCAATAGTTGGACGCTATTGTCTTCGACATCGGCTATGTTGCAGATAGCTGAAAGTAGGCCCTCTGTCCCGTCCGACATCTCCGAGACGCGAACTAGGAATGGGGACAGCAGAGGAGAGGAATTTGGGCCGAGAGCTGGTAGGATGTTCTTGATGAGCTCGAGAAGCAGATCCGTTATTCTTGAGTGTCAGAAATGTCAGTCGTGCGTTGCCGCATGTGGTGATTGTACGTGCACTCACTTTTCACAGTTCTCTTTTGACACCTCGAGCTGCTTTTCCCATGCCCTCACAGCGTCCTCGTAAGCTTCAGCCTCCAATGTATGTTCATCCGGATACTTCTTCTTCTCTGGATCCGGATCGCACGGGAAGGAATGCAGAATGTCCAGGATACACCGGACTATCTCGGGACTGCCCAACATTTTCCACTCGCAAATCCAATCCTGGCTCCTCTTGTCGTCGTCTGACAAATCAAGAAGTCACAACATCCATACTACAGGCTCCAAAGATTCCTTGATCCTGTCCTCGAGTAATGCCACAAGCGATTGTTCAAGTAAAGAACTTTTCCTTGCGACATCTTTCTCCGCATCCGCTGCGTCTGCACAAAGTAAGACGCGCAGGCCTTCAACAGCTGATTGACGGCTCTCGGTGGAGCTTGTTTCCGTCTCGAGCAGCGTAAAGGCCCGGGGAATACCTCCAGCCTGGACAGCCGCATCTGCAACACGTCTGCGCTGACGACCCGAATACCTGCTTTCGCAGTCACCATATAGTGACGCCAAGAAGGACACGCTCGCCGTCGGGATATGCTTCTCAAACCCAAGGCGAACGAGGTCGAAGCCGCTGGCATAACCCCAACAGGTTTGGCAAAGGAGGTGCAGAGCCCCTGGCGCTGCGTCAGGTTCATTCAAGAGGCCCATGGCGGTGTCTACAAGTTCTGGATTGACCACCTTTTCCTTCGAGGGACAAAGTGGTGGAGGATTCACGGAATCTGCATCGTATGTCCAGGACTCAGTCCCCTCCTCATCGCAGATTAATTCGCCTAACATGTGGGCCATGGCTCCTGCGGTCTTCATGTCCTGGTGATTTACCACCGCGAGAAGTCGAGGGAGTATATCGTCGGCTGTCAAAATAGCCTTGGCAATCTGCCGCTGCGCTTCAGCATTTCCATCGCTATCTATGTGCGGGCTATAGGAATCGAGAACTTTATCCAGAATGGAGATGGATTGGCAGTGGATGTCTGTAGATGGTGCAGTTTCGATGACATGGATCAAGTGGCCAATCACATTTTCCTTGAGCAGATAGTAGCCAAAAGTCTGGTCCGACTCCATTAACTTCTCAGTCATTTGCTGTCAACATACGCACGTTCGTTAGCCCAATAATGTGCCGAATTGCCACAAACTCACCAGAGCCCGTAGGTCACTCGCTATGATCAAGCGGAGCAAGAACACAACGAGTCCCGCTTCGAACGCTGCTCGGCGCATAGCATCGAAGTTTGCCGTCAACCCCCCGCACACGTCAAGCTTCTCTTTATCAGAGAGGCGATCATCGTTCCAAACAGTGCGAAACCCTTCTACAAGGTTGCTTTTGCCTTCCGCTCCAGCTTCATCCTGGGTCAACTTGACCAAGAACCAGTCGGCCTCACTCCCGACTGTGTCAGGATCGTTCTTCGCCAGGAGGCGAATGACTCGTACTATGGCAATGGGGTCCAACGAGAACGCCGGGATTCTTTCCTCCGAGCCTGAGAAAAACTCGATGCCGGTAGATACGATAGTGTCGTCTGTATCATGTAGTGCTCTGAGCATCGCCTGTGTGATGAGGGAGTCTGCTGTTGGGGTGGGAGAGATAGCTTTCTGTGCAGGTAGATTCGCGATCTCCTGATCAAGGTCGGGAATGTTTACTACTTCTGTGAGCGCGCTTTGAGCAGCTGCTCGAACAATGATGGAGGGATTTGTGACGGCGCGTAGTAGCATGTCGAAAGCCCCAGCACGTATAGCGGATTTGCAAAGGATGTCTTTGTCATAGAGAACCATGTACTCTAGGCTTCCGATTGCACCAGCTAACTCTTCTGGCAAGAGAATGAGGCTGGGGTCGTAGACTTGAGACCGCAGAGATGCCTCGATTGTCGGAGCACAAGTCTCATCTTCCTCGATGAAATGCTTGAGCATGTTAATGATGGCCATGCGATCCACGACGTCGGAATTACGAAAATGGAATAGGATGAGATCGATATGTGGTAGGATCGCATTGCGAGCAGCTTCAGATGCGATGGACAGTGTACAGGCAAATTCCAGCAAATTCGTGCGGAAAAGATCATCGGTCGTTAAAGTGAGAGTTTGAAGAACCGCAGGAAGTTCGGGGATGACGAGCGCGGGTGCGGTGTGGGGGTTGTCGGAGAGAACACGGCCGAGTTTCTGAATTGCCTATACAAAGTGTTGGTGTGAGTGAGTAGACTCAGAATGTTTACTGTTCATTTACGTTATTTTTTTCTTCCATCTCCACATTGACATCCTGAAACGTCTCGAAGATCTGGGGAATCTCAGAGACATCGGCTGGTTCTTCTACTGCTTCGCCAACGTTAGCTTCAGCATCAGTATCGGCTTGAGCGCCAGCAGCGATTAAGAATGCCATGAGTGCGTCAGCTGCGTCTCCTTCACCACCAGTATCGCCATCGTTATCGCTGATATCCTCCGAGTCGTCCGCTTCCTCTTCGTCACCTGCGTCCGAAACGTCTGGAACGATGCCCGAGGACTCAACAGGTTCGGATAGAGTCGAGTCTGTTTCAGATCCTTTGTTGTCAACATTAGATGCAATTGCGATGTCCGGGTTTCCCAGGTCTGTTTCTGAAGGCAGTGGAGAAGCATTTGTAGGGGACTGGGCCATGACGATCTGTCCAGGGCTCATTCATGCTGGGCCTTTTTGTATCAAAGTATCGAGTGGTCCATGTAGTCATGACTCGTGGCCCTTGTCCAAAGCACTGCTTCTCGAGGTAGATCAGGGACTGACACGGGTACTGCGTTGATCTATAGTTTGGCATGTCAAATGAAGACTCGTGCCAGGTAGACCCTTTCAAAAGGCTTGAATTCAGAAAATGGATCAAAGAGTTTTAACAATCGATCTGTCCAGTATCCTCTTCGTGCAGCGCAGGGCAGGGATCCGACAAAGAGTTGGTGAGATCCGTCGAAATAGCAGATACCGGAGGTGAAGCCAAAGAGACGAGTAGAGATGAATGGATCATCGATAATTGTGAACAAGTTCAGAATAATGGCAGCAGTGGGAGGAGAAAGCCTGAGAATGCCAAGCTTTCTGCACGTTGTTCCGATCAACCGTTCTGATCGAAGCGAGAAAGCCATTTCAGATTTGTCTCATCCGAAGCAGGTTCTTGTCATTCACGAATTCAAGCTTTCAGGGCTGCTACCTGCTACTACATAAAGGGCATGGACTCGTGCCTCATGGGCTGTGTACAAACTACCGCAGACGACACGACGGGAAGTGTGCGTAAACCATCCGAAGAGTTCTTATTTATTTCCGTGTTCCGTGATACTTACTACTGAAATTAAAGTGTTTCATTTATATGTAGATAGAGCACTCGTACTGGAGTAACTGGGCGTCTGGGCCACGGGACACTCATCGCCTCAAGGAGAGATTGTTGGTCATGTAATGGACATAATCGGAAACAAACGATCCGACGAGCATATGTAAAGCCTAATCAAACACTCAGAGCTGGGCAAGACTAACTACGACAGTGGGTATAAGGTAGGATGAAATTACACGAAATGTTCCAATGAAGGGTATCAAGCAGCACCAATGAAAACGGAAGAATATTGAGCCCAGTCTATGTCTGTCGCAAGTATCGTAAAAACAATTAAATCCGTCCATCAAACATATCATCCATAAGCCCCTTCTCTACTGCCTCCCAATCGACATTACCACCACTTGCATAGACGCTTTCGTACGACGAGATGCTGACACTAGAGAAGAACGGCACGAGATCGCGAATGCTCTCAATCTGGCGCAACGAATTAAGCAAGGGTCGTCTCATCGGCCGCTGGGTCCCAAAGGTAAAAGCGTGGGGGGCAGGGCTGGCAGAGCCGTTAGCAGACCCAGTATTCTGTACATCCCAGTCAGCTATCACATTCCGCGACTGTGAAAGAGCGACTTACGCTTGGAAGGTTACCAGCAGCTTCAGCTAGTTGGTCCATCATCGCGTCAGGGAACCAATCATTGGGGCGATATATAGCGTCTACGGTATCTGTGATGAAGATCCACTGGTGTCTAAGGCAGACATTAGATCATGCTATAGAGTAACCATAGTGAGGACCGAAACCTTACATTTGAAATTCCTCTGTCTGCAAAACAAACAAGGTATCGAGACACTTGCACGCTGACAATATCAGTTGGAGATCTTCAGAGCCATCCGAAGGTAACGTCGACAGGACTTGGTCAAACAACCGATACTAGATGGGCATCGGATCAGCACCACATCAAGAAGCATCATACGCGTTGGTTATACGCACCAACTCCGTCAGAAGTACAGGCCAGAAACTTGTCAGATTATGCGGGGAAAGCCGGCACAGAAGTACTCTTATGCAGAGGTAAACTTCGCTCTGGACGATGGGCGCAGTAACATTCCGCAGGATATCCACAAGTTTCTCTTGAATGGAAGGTAATTGCGTTAGGAAGTGATTTTTGTCCCCAGTAAACAGGACGAATGAGAGTCGCCGCAGGTTCAGAGATCGTAGCAGATTTTCATATTCCTTACTCGTGAAAATGTTGGCGGAAGGAGCGGTGGCAACTTTGGCTGAGGGGAAATAGAGAAATTAGCGCATGAAGGAAAACAAGGAAAAAAATTGTACTCAGTAACTCGGGGAACGCAGTTTTGTCAGAATCATATAAGGCCCGCACAATTGGCTTCCACTTCTCAGCTACGTCAGGATTGGAATTGAAGAGCCTGTTGTCATTCAGAAGCTCTATGACGGGAGCTTTCCATGTTTTTATGGCGCCAGGTATTCGCGACATCTCTCGGATGATTGCCACAATGGTATCGTCAACATCCAAAGGTCTTAAAAACGAGTAGGCACATAAATGAAGAAAGATTGGAAAGACAATACGTACTTTGATTTCCCCTTCATAGCAGGGCTCACGATGTAATAGACGATATTGGTGCATGAAGCCATAACTTTGTCGTTCTCCATCAAAAAGCGGCGTATATTGGGCAGCACAATTACCGCGATGAACTCCATAATCTACAGGTTGTCAAGATCAGCATGAGCAGCAAAATTGTATCGAGACATTACCTCATTCGAAGGGCCAGCAGAAGACCCTGGTTTGGGCGTTTCTGGCAGCAGTGACACAGTGCTTGCGTCGAGCTTCTCGTCCGGTTTCGTTTCTGTTTGTTCATATTAGTTTCGCGTGGTAATGGGATTTAAATACGATTACCGCCACGTGGCGCCGGAGAGTCTCGGCCATTTGTCCCCAAAGGCTCTTTAGTCGAGCGACGTATCCAGGATCCTGTGTCAAACGAGCGGCCAACGAGCAGGACGCACGAATCCAGAAGTTTACCAAATGTTTCCTGGGACATTGATCTGGGTCAACATGCATTGGCTGAATTATAAAAAGGGCCTACCTGAACATCCTTGCGGATCCGCCTGTCTTCCATGGCAGTTGTTTGTGTTACTTTCTCAGCAAGAACAGTCAGACATCTGTACATTATCCTATAAGCTGGGTCTATCATGGATGGCGAGGCTTCTCACCTCAAAGCCGGGAAGTTTTGAACCTTATAGTCCCGGGTACCACCTATAATCTCCTTGACAAGTTGTAGAAAGCGCCCCCACACCTGTATGGCCAGTGGTCCCTCTAAACGGCGCAGATATTGCTCGAGAAAATTGAACAGCATTGTGTCAGTCCTGAGAAGAGCTTTAGTGGAATGTGCACCGGGTGCAGAAAGATCTACTTACAGATCCGGATTGATAGCTTGCTTTTTGGTTTTCTCAGACACGCCCGATATCCGACATGAGATGCTTTCGCAGACCATATGGACGGCAGTTTGTGCGCTAGCAACAAGTACGTCGATGAGCTCAAACGCAGACTCGGGAGGTACCTAAAGACGAGTACACGATTTAGCGAATAGACGTATAAAAAAGCGACGCCTTACCGTTGAGCCTCGATTCCAACAGTCAATGATTGATTCAAAAACTTCCGCTGAATGAACGCGGACAAGATGCTCGAGCACACGACGACACCGTAGGCGTGTCCGGTTGTAGATCAGTGACAGCGACTCGTCTTTAGGAGACGGGGATTCCGGCTCTAACCAGGACAGTGTCCCCCATATCGAGTACAGTACTCGCACACCTTCGTGTAGGGCACGGTATCCAGGAGAACGCGACTGTGGATAAACGGTGAGAATGTTGATAGGAGTCCGAATGAACGAAACATACCGTTAGCTGTTCCTCAGGTTGCGCACTGTCAGAGCTAAAGACATTCGAGACATAACCAAGGAGACCACTGTTCTCCTGTGGAGACTTCTCCGATACCACAGGCTCCTCCTCGGTGGCATTCGCTTCTGAGGTGTACGCAAGGCTCAGTAGGATGAGTCGTTCCAACCCATTCAGCAGCATGATCAGCTCCGCGTCCGTCGCCGTGGAAGACATATCCGACGCATATTCACCATCCTTCGATGATGCCTTCAGTAGGTCCTCCAGTGCCAAAGACAACTGCCGACAAATGCAGTCGTTCAAAGGGCTAACAACAGCTTGGAGAGTAGGTTGAAACTGGGGCACGGCCATAAGGATGAAGTCAAGCCAATGCTGCAAGACTGGTCGGTTTGTCTGAGTGGCTATCCCATCTACCAACGTCTGGATCAACAACGGGTTGACCGGATATCGCAATCCCAGGTCCTGTGAGCCCTCCGTCCCGCTGCTAATCTCCGGTGTACCGTCGGGTCGCTGTCGCACCGGTGCCGCTCGCCTAGGAATATCCTCGAAAGCCGTAGACGCAGAAATGAGCGAATGAAGTAGGTGCAGTAGTTTGTTCTGCAGGTTTAACCGGCTCGTGTGTATGCAGTAGTACAGTTTCCCCACAACGGCAGCTTCGATACCTTGCACCGAGATGAGTTCGATCTCACCGCGGGCAACGATGGCTTGCAGCAGATCGACTGAGGTTGACTGAATCAGGGCGTTGTTTGGGTCCATTGTGGCGCTCCATGGTTGTGTTGGCTCTGACTGGAGAAACCTACGAAGGAGTTAACCAACAAGTCAAGGAAGAAGATGGAAGACGCTCGAACCGTAACAGGACTTCGACAATGATATCAAGATAGCTTGCATCCGGGTCGGAATAACCACCTACAGACCCCGTTCTGAACTAATCCACCTCTCGAAGGATAACTGAACACGCACCTGCATCAACCCGCTGAACAAGCCCGTCATGATGCGATCGCCTAATCGGCATACTCCGCGCCGTCTTCGCAAAGCCCTGCCCACCAAACCGGATAATCGAAAGCAACATATCAAGCAAATGATTGATATACCGCTGATCGAAAGGGCGTTCGTACGAGAACCCTTGCAATTCCTTCCCTTTGACCTTCACGGGACCGGGTATCCGCCGTATCGAAGGATCCATGAGCTCAAAGACGATGGGATCGAGGACCCTGGGGATACAGAGAGGAAATCAGCAACTAGTGCGTGTCAAAAAAAGGTTTTCAAACGCACCGTATATACGACTTGAGGCTGCACCGCATCCACGTCTCACCAACTCGACGAAGGTTGGGATCGTCATTTTTCAAAGTATCCAGCACAATCATCATCGGGACCTTGAACCGGAACCCAGGCAGGAGATTATCCTCTTCTCTCTCAATCAGCATTGAAATTCCTTACAAAGCAAAGAGAACAAACCGACCTGTCAAGCGCCAAAGCACACCGAAAGCCTCATACGACTCATGTATGTTCCGCGACTCTGGAGAGGTCATCATCTGAGCTACGATCGACTCGACATGCGGGCGAGTGGTGGAGGCCTCCAGGGACCATATGAGGTTGACTGCACGGACGTGGTAGACAGCGTAGTTCGAGCGCAAATACTGCAGGAGCTTGTGCACCATCTTGTACATTGTGCGTCGATCGTCAATGGTAATACTTGGTTCCAATCCTTTTGTCTGATGTAGGACGACGACCAACGACACTATACGGTCGACGAGGGTGAAGTTCGCTGTCTGCATATCAAGACCGTCAGCCAATTAGGAAATTTCGATGACAACGCGAAAGGTCGTACATCGTGTTCCAGGCAATCAAGCACGACCGAAAGCCACTCTTCCGGTTTCCACGCCACACTTATCTCCGTCCCCAACCTCCCCACAAGCTTATCCATCAACATTAACGACCCCGAAAATATCTCGCGCAAGAACGGAAGATTCTTTGAGTCATTTGACAGCACCTGCGCGAAACTCACGCTGAGGGACGCCAGGTTCTCGAAAGCGGAGCCAAAAGGTATAGTAAAGGATCCTTGCGGCAAGGGCACATCATCTATAGTGGTAATCCCATAGAACGTGCACGCAAAGGTATACGGTCGCTGGGTCTTGCTAGCTTCTTGGATCTCGCCCGTTAGCTCCGGTCGCTGCATGAGTGCGACCTGGGGGATTTGGCGCAGGACAGACTCGAGTAGGAGGAGGGTCTCTCGGACGGATGGGTGGTTTGCTCTGGAGGCGTATCCTTGAATATGAATCTGGAGATGATGGAGTGAGCGAGGGTCGTTGAGGGTGTATAACGATCATAAGGGTATGGATGAGCAGCTTACATCCAGAAGGTCAACGATACCGGCAAAAATGATCGGGAGATGTATAGTCTGGATCTCCTCGTCTTGGACGAACGTTTTAAGGATGAACAGCGCCATTTGAATCGCCTGCGTCGACATCCGTGAGTCCCACGTGCAGGAGGGCAGGTTGTCAGATTCACATACCTCGACTCCCGTTTCTCCCTGTATCTCAGCGAACACCGCCGACATGAGATGTTTCCATATGATTTGAGGCTCCACCGCTTCGTAAAGCGTGCTCGCTGTCATCGTTACCTGTAAATTTCGAAAACGACACACCAGTCAATAACAATCCAGATAATAAAGCAGAAGAATGTAGAGACATCTTCACTGCCTTCCGAGGCCGACTCAATAAGCTGCTTGATAGCTTTAAAAGAATCATAAACGATAACATCCGTCAGCGGCGCCCCAACCTCCCACTTGTCCAACAACGATATGAAAATCTTGAACGGCCGCGACTCCGAATACTCCCCACTAGGAGAAACCATATCTTCCTAAACGTCCCCATCAGTAACAGAACCCGACTTGAATGACCCCAGGGGCAAAGTGCACGCACCTTCAGAGTATCCTTCAACAGGTCCAACGAGTTTAGCCGCAGGTACTTGATCTGCTGGTCGCTCTTCTCGTCCGGGCCCAGCAACCATGTGTACAGGCGCCGATTGAGGGAAAGGTCCCGCCGGAGAACGACGCTGACCGCGGCACGCATGAGGATGGTGCGGTCCTCGCGCTGGGCGCGGGCGACGGCAGCGCTGTCGACGCGCATGGACTGGAGAAGGAGGTCCAGCGCGCCGCGGCGGACGAGCAGGTTTTCGTCTTCGAGCGCGGCGGAAAAGGCGCGAATCATGAGGCCGATGTCGCGGCCTACAATGGAGGTGATGTCTGTAGGGGCAGAGAGAGAGAGAGAGAGAGAGAG
>CEMG01176245.1:0-10574 GCA_001179705.1 Baeospora myosura
TACAGTCATCCATGGCTCCTTGAAACAGCCAAATGTTGAGCCGCCTCGGAAATTAGTTACGGCTCGAGATTTGCAAGTCTGAGTAGGCAAAATTTTACCCATGTTCTTAATGCATTGATTGCATGCATAAAATATACTATCGGAAACCATTGAGTGCTACGATGGTGGTAATCAGTGGTAGAACTCGTTATCGACGGATTTTGGTTCCTTGAAACAAAGTCACATCAGGCGTGATATCCTGATTTGGTCGATCATTGATCTCGATCATCATCCATGTCCTCCTGCTCGTCCTGCTCGTCTGAGTCGTCTTCTGCATCGGACCCGCGCTCTGCCATGAAATGCTTCAATAACGGCTTTGCAGGACCCTTATCCATCACGGTCATCTTTGGCCGGACCCATCTTGCTCTTCGATGTTCGGCTTTGGCCTGATCCCGCTCCACTTCCCACTCTTTGACCTTGACATCCCACCTCTCCTTCAAGACTCTCTTTCTCTCTTTCCTATCCTTCTCCTGCACCTCCCACACCTTCACAGCTTCAGCATATTTCTCCCGCGCCTCAATCCGCTTCTCCTGAGCTCCAGTCTCTTCATCCTGGGCATCCTGCCATTCCTGCACCCCTTCGAAAATGTCATCCTGTGTCAACAGCTTGGCTCTTCCATCCATCTTTAGCTTGCCCTGTTTCTTCTTCGACTTCTTCTCCTCGTGCGTCTCCAGCTGGCCACGGACCGCTCGAACATAGACATTTGACAGCACAGTTTGCGCCTGCAAGCCCCCAATCACCTGTTTCTGCATTTCTATCGTTTCATTACTCTCTTTGAGCGCGTTGTAGAGGCGAATCTCGTACTCGGTTCTGGGGGTTTCGGCGAGTAAGGCGATATTTCGCTTCTTGGCGGGGGAAATGAACACTGTTGCCATGCGTGGGAGGTGGGCGGTAGAGCGGATTGGTGAGTCCGTAATGAGAAATGATGCTGATGTCGTCGCTAATCCCTGAAGTGCTCGCTCGATAGGCGACTCGTTGGCGGCAGGACCCCGCCGGGAAGGTGTACCTGGGGTTCCGAGAGCCTCCATCTCAGCTGCTTTTCTTTTGCGTGAAACATGCTCGGATAGCAGTACTGATACTTCTCGGACTGGACTTGCCAGCTGGAGCGGCAGCATGAAGGAAGTCGAAGTCGACGTCTCGAGACTGGGGGCCATCATTGCTTCTGTGATGACATCTGGATTGAATGGGACCACACCCGTTTTTGCGAATGCAGCAAGGATATTGGCCGATGTGAAGGCTCGAACGTGAGCCTTTGCGTAAACAGCCATGAAGTTGAGTTTCGTGACTGTCCCCCCTTCCCTCTCGAATTTATCCCTTTCGTCACTCCAGGACCGCTTCACGACACTGAAAATTACAACATCAAGACCCTGATATGCGTGTGTCGAGTGGGAAGGGTAACAAAGAACGTGGATGTTGTGCTCCCGTGCATAGGTCAGAAATCCGAGAGTATAATGGGAGTTATGACCGTCCACCAGAAGTAGGCGATGCCTCCCAGCAGCCTTTGCAGTAGTCTGCTTGTCAAAATCCTCGATCCATGCTTTCCCTATCTCTCCATCCGTATAACCTTTCTTCTGATACCCCATTCTAATAAATTAAGGTTAGCATCAACCCAAATCAAGCTTTAAGTTACGCACCGTGCATCCAATGGATTCTCCTGAAGCCATTTCGTCTGGAAGGCTTCCCCTTTGAATATCACGGCAGGAGCCAGTGTTGTTCCATCTGCACATATCGTGGGGAGAACGGTTATGTTTTCCCTGTTTCCACTGCGCTGCTGATGTTGCACAGGTACTCCCTTTGGCCCAACAACATATTCCTTGACACCATTTCCAGTCTGAATGCCTGTCTCGTCTGCGCCATACACCAACTCATCGGGAATATCATACTTCTCCCGCGTTTCCTTCAGAAGTCGAAAGAATTCCTCCTTGGTAATCGGATTCACGGCGCGTGCACGCGATTTGTCGAGCGGTGAAGTCCAGTAATGTCCGAGTTTATCGTGGTGCCTATTGATGAATCGTGTAGGCCAATCTTTGCCCAGACCATTTTCTCGAAACCGAGCACCCAGCTTCTTTCGCAGAATCTCCTCCGCATGGTCCTTGAGTCTTCTGGGACTGAGAGGGAAGCCACGACGCGCCATCTCCACCGCAAAATTCACGACTATCTCCTCCTCAACATCTGTCAACCACTTCTTTTCTGCATTGAACTCTGACAGTGTCTTCCCTCCGCCATATATTCGGATGAGCGTACCATGATCAAGAGGTATGTGCGTCTTCGTACGTACAAAGTGTTCATTGGAAACTTCTTTGCAGATGTCGCGCGATGACTTCTTCTCTTTACGTCCACCAGGTTTGTCCTGTTCAACTCGATACCTCCGCACTGCCTCCGCCATGAGGTCGTCCTTCTGCTTTGTCGAAATCTGCTGCTTCAGAGCCTGAGATCGCGGGCGGCCAGGCATAGTTTGAGTGAGCGATGAAGTTTTTCTTGCCCTGTCCGCACACGGCGGCCCGCCCGATCAGACTGACTTCCAGATTGGGACAGCGTGATGTGACCCGACGTGAAGCCCAAACGAGAGTCCTCCTCGCTGTATCCTATACTGCGACCCACTACTTATGGTTATTGGTGTTACGGCTATCCCAGGATGCTTGTATACCTCATAGCATTGTGTGTACGAAAGAGATTGAAGCTGAGACTGCTGTACCGCATCGTGTGAGGTTCGGAAATTTCATTTTGATGTATGTATTCGCTCGCAACAGAGTCATGAAGGACTCAGAGGCCTCAGGGCTCCGTGGTTTGAAACATATATGAAGTATATGTACACAATGAGTCTACCATGCATTCCGAGACAGTCCGAGCCAAATCAGCGGAACCCGAGGCCTTTGTTTCAAGGAACCCCTCTGTTTCAAGGAGCCATGGATGACTGTAGTTGTATTACTTCTACGAATGTTTAAACGACAACGCCGTGTACTACGGAGTATAGGAACTTGAAGGAGGTCGTGCCTATGGGATAAGAAATGTAGACAGCGTGAGCGACCCATGGATAAATATAGCTATACTGTGAACTCACGAAGGACATCAGTAAGAGTCTAAGGTCCTGTGAGATGGTGAGTATGAAGGTATCATCAGAATACAGTTGGGTGACTGACAAATTTGATCATTAGAATTCTTCCCTGCCCTCTCAACGCATCACGATTGAACTCACGCAGCAGCTAAGTGATGAATTCAAGTCTTACTGCTAAATAAAAATCAGTACGCCTTCCAGTGTTACTATCTATCGAGAGACTGACTCACATATTTCGTCCTTAGATCTCTCCTTGTCCTCGCCGATTCCAAGCATCACATAAGAGAAGTGAACCAAGCAGAGTACTTTACCAGCACACTGGACGTGGCTGCACTGTGTTGCTACAGAGTTGGACTGCCGAGTAGGACCTTTCAGAGAACGCGAGGTCAGTACACAATCCACAATCCATGTCGGTGCGTGTATCGTAAGCCTTACATTAACATATCCCCATCTTCAGATTGACTTCGTCGTGATACCTTGAGGTCGCAGGCAGTGCCAGTGGCCTTCTGAGGGGACGAAGCATATGTGGACTGCTGACTTATGCATGCAGAAGTTATATCTAGTGTCAATCGCTGGAGTGCAGATTCAGAACGTCAGAATAAATGAAAGACGGAGTCGACTTACGAGTTGAGAATCAATAGTACAACTCGACGTGAGTACTTGAATATCGTATCCGACCCCCCGAGGTTCAAACATTGAATGATCTGGTGATGAAGGTGAGTATGTGTCGTTCGTATAAAATTGAATGCGAGGGACTGACCGTGTTTACAAAGTTTCTCAAGTTTCGTGGTCCTTCCTACGACTGACGGAGCACGACGCCCATCGGAGTGAAGGGTGCGTCATGTTATATCAGAGGCGAGTTGATAGCAATGGCTACGAGGAACGGGTCAGATTGACTTGAGTTATCATGCATGAATAGACTTACGAAGAGAATACTTGTGCTTGACATAAGTCTTCGACTATCAAGCCAAATCTCCGAGGGTTCTGTGAATGAGTGTGAGTACGAAATGCATTGAACAAATAGGTGGCTGACCTTTATCTAACGTTAGGAATATCCTAGGACGTCCGACCATTCTGCTTTGAACGCCTCACGCAAGCATCGCAATGGGGTACGAGGCAAGTTCATAGTGTCATGTTCTGTTGAAGGGAGTTATTATTGATGACTTTGACTGGCTTTAAATGAAGATGTCAAATTACCAGAGAAGGGTTATACTCGCCGTGTCAATGGGCATCGATTAGGCTTGGTATGGGGGTCGTTATCTAACGAAGACAGTCAGTAATTGAGTTCGTATTTCTACGTCAACTGCGACTTACCTTGATCTTTACAGATCTTCGCGGTCACCTAGATTTTTAAAGAGACGTGCACGTTGCACACACCTATGATATTTGTGATATCGGTCAAATCCTTGCGAGGACGAATCCACGTCACGAAGTAATGGTACATGGAGTGACGAAGGGGGGCTATGGAACAAGAGGAATATAAGGTAATTATCAGTTGCAACCCCGTCCCGTATAACGATAGATTCTTACGTTGAATCACATAGCATATGAATCGTGCTTCACGAAAGCAGACATCGTTCAGAATTCGAGCGCCTACACATGTGGAGTCAGTGCTCGCCGACGTAGTAGGTGCATTGACGGACGGACAAACCTAGCTGTGTTGATGTTCGTAAAGTTCGAACCTAACGTGAAGACTAGGACAATCAGCAAAACTCTAATGCAATGATCTCGAAATTAAGGGTGCGCACATAATTCATGATCGAGGTGGACACCGTGATTGACAATCGTATAAGATTGAACGAGTCCTACGAATGAAGTGGTCAGGGCGGTAAACAAAAGATGGACTCGGGCTTACAATCATATTCCCAATGAAGGTGCATTTGGTCTGTTGGGCGAAAGCGTGAAGTAAAAGTGATTTCTGGAGATAGGACGCGTTAGCTGAGATAGTCAATCAATGAAGCAGGGAGAAATACGAACCATTGTCTGTGAAGGCGGATACTCGACCTCAGAGCACTAGGGTACTTAGTGGAAGACAGCACAGCGGCCAAGCGCACGTAGTTCTGGAATGTCCCCGAGGACATAACTAACAGCGAGGAGACGGTGGCAAACAGTGAGAGGGGACAACTGGCACAAGATGATGATGACGTGAATTCCAGTCACGTTGAGAGCAATGCACATATTATAGTGAGGACAGAGACAAAGATGATATGAGAGGGAGGGAGAAGGGAGTGGGAGAATTGATATAGTTTCAATCAAAATCGGGCCAGCCTTTATACCCCARGGMAAYMWTTCCAAACTCCGACGAAATGGGGGAAAGGAAGAAAGAGAACATACCATTTGGGCCGTGGATACCCAACGCTCGGAGGGCCCTGCCCGTGGTTGAAAAGAAGGCAGGGAAAACAAACAGAGAATACGTACGTTGGCTTGGTTGCTGGGCAAGAGGCAGGTACGCGAGGCGTCGCGTAACATATCAGACTCAATGCGGATAGGTAGCTGCAGACGTTTGAACAGGTCACCGTGTCGGATAGTTGCGGATTCGAAATTGCAAAGCTGTGAGATCTGAGATGTTATAGAGTAGCAATGAGCGACATTGCGTCGGGATTGTAACTTTGTGACGACTTACCTGGAGGCCCATCAACTTGTCTATAATATGATCAATATATCGGGGTGACATATAGGATGCCAATGGTCAGAAACGCACTGGGAGGGGAAAATGGCTGCAGAATCGCAAATACACTTCCTGATGCCAAAGGTCTGGGCTTGCGCGCGCCGCAAGAAGCGAGAAAATTTAGCCGAGGATACGATGACAACGACTTGATGGACCTGACTTCGCTAGGCGTTAGTCTGAGTTCTTGGAGATGGTTCATTGGGGAAGGTTCAATATATCCAATCCGAAGTTTTGGGGGCGAGACAATTGGAATACGTACCTCTGAGCCAGCAAGTTTGTTCCATGTATTGAAGTACATGTCCCAAAGCTGTTTCAAAGACCAGTACACAGGGAGAACAAGAATGCAAGCATTGGTGAGTCGGAAGGTCAGTTGAGATTTGCCGTCAGGGGCTGGCGTTGAGTTCCCAATTTGGCAGTGATATATGACGACACGGGCTTAACGAGACCCAGAGAAGCGGATATCCGTTTGGAAATTGTACAGGGGCTATGCAGGGTCTTGTCTGGAAATCGTACTGGATAGGACCGAAAACTGACGTACTTACTACTTAGTAGTTGCCAGTGCGAAAGGGCCTAGGGTGGACGTGGGATCAGCGAAATGAGCCTCGCTACGCGAGATCGATATCAGAGCGCACACAAGGAGATGTCTGAGGGAAGACACGGTGAATGTTTTGGTACACTGAGAACCATTGATCGAGAGAACAGCGACGATGGTATGCTTGACCAATTCATGCCACTGTTTATTCAAGCTGCTCACCTGTTAATTCTGGGTCACATCGGACAACATACAACTCATGTACATAATTGAACATCGGGGATGGGAAAGGAAAGAAGAATCCACCACACTGGCAGTGCTACGTAGTTGCGGTCAGGTTGTTCAACGACGTGAGCGTTGAAACTCAAGTTCAAAATAGATCTGCTTAGTCAGTCAGCCTTTCTTTGGCTCTTACCACGATGATCTTCAGGTTCGTTCTGCCCCGAATGCATACCACTTGTCTGTCTCCGACCTCGAATTCAGAATCGGTTTCTCAGGGTGAGACTGGTGCTCCCAGTCGAGGGTCTTCAGATCACCGGGGTCATGATGACGTGTACACTGTAACACTTTGAATCACCTGCCTCTCCAGAGTCTCACTAGGTCTAGCAGCCATGCCGCGTTGAATATTAACTGAAGGCGAGTCTCATAGGTACGCACCGAAAGCTGTTTCGCGCTCACTTACTCAAAGAATTTTGCCTCTGCTGTTAACGACGGGTCGCTTGACCGTGCGATATCCTTGTCTGACATCCGCTCTGCCAGTGTGCAGCATTGGCATTCGATCTCTGGTCTTTCGGAGTCGCAGTCGGTGTACACATCCCTATCATGACGACGTGGATGTGGCGAGGCCCCATCTTTTCTGACCCTGAATCACGCCGCACCTGAACAAGCGAAATTTTTTTCCTAGGCGACCGATCACTGGTTTATCTGCCAGAGGTAAATATTTTATGCAACATAACCTTTTGAATCTGTACTCTAGTGCAGCTAAAGGTGTCACCCGCATGCTTGAAGCTCTCTGCATGTGTACAGGTTTCCTAGTTTGTGTGTTTGAGTGCCAGAGGTCATGGTGCAAACTCGGTTGCAAAGACTTGACGCGTTGTCAGGACATCCTTTCAGAGTCCGAACATTGCACCCGATCAAGGGAAGGTAAGGACCCTGCAATATACATCTACCTACTAACTGACTTGGAGAAGCTTCCGATGCACAAATTCAATGAGTCTAAGGAAATGTGAGTTTCGTGTCAATGATTTTTGGGTGCACGTTCCATGAGTTGTTGAGAGTCAAACAGATGAAATCAGGCATTCAGAACATAAGTCACTCTCTTAAACCTGAGTTCGCTGAATCGGCCTGGGGCAAAATTGACTACTGATCTTTCTAATCACAAGTTTTCCCAATTGAATGATTTCTAGAAGCATGGGAAGGCTAATCACCTAGCCTTCTCATACCTCTGGAAGCTATTCAATCAGGATCCGGAGGTTTGAAGTAGCCTAATATGGTGACTTCAGTCCATGGCATTTGCAAGCGATATTGAAAAAGATGGTGAGGTAACGAACCCGATCATATCCGGAGTCCAGACACCGTAGAAATTCAGACCATGCAGGGTTGCCGAGGATCACGTTTTCCTGAAAGTCATACAGTCCTGACTCCTGGGAAACCAACAAGGCTTAGCCAGGAGAGTATAAGAACTTTAAGCGACTTTCCTTTTACTTCCATCATGCCCTCCATTGTTTCGCCGTCGTAATGTTGGTATACCCTCTCATACCTGAGCACCGCCGCTGTCTATGATCTTATCAGCCTGGTATCATTGTTCTTGATGCTGTCTGTGTCGCAATTTGGCCGCAATCGATGTCGACGTCGTCCGCAAGAAGGGTTTCCCGATACGGTGTGGTAGCATCCTTTGTTTGCCTGCACCTCTCACAGCTTGCTCACAACTTCCATCATCTCGCAGCTCTCGCGGATTCAAGCAGGCGCCCGTGTCGAGTCTCAAGATGTCAAGATCAGGAAGGTTTGTTTCGCATTCCTGGGTAAAACAACACCTGTTGAGCGGGAGATATCGCGTCCCTACGGTACTCTGGCGCCCATTTCAGTGTCCATACATTTTGTAGGTCTATTTCCTTGCGTCTATTCGTGAATTTTGCTCACCTCTTGCTCGCATCTCTCGCTTAGCTTTTTCGACTTTTTGCCTCAAAATCTGTTCAAATTTCTGGAGGAAAAAGGCCCGCGCCGAGCGAATCCCCACTCCTGCCCAGGATCGTATCGTAGCTGTAGGCGGCGCTTGCGCCGCCCTCTCCCTGTAAGTTATTGGCTCTGAATTCAAGGAACAGCCGCTAACATTGCCTGCTTAGAACTTCACCTTCTAACATCAAAGCCATCTCCAAGTTGCGAGGGTCCAAGCCACACGGGCGAGTAAAATCGACGCTCCTTCTGATTGCCCCGTCGTTTCAGGCGCCGCGTGCGGCGCCGTTCCCTCGTAAGTACTTCTACCTGTAAATTGCTGGCTAGGCAAACACTGACGCGACTCGCTTAGAATACGCGAATCTCCCTCAAGACAGGCGCCAATCTCTCGGGGTTCAAGCCTGCGCGGCGAGCACATATCATGGCCCCTCGTGTGATCGAAACGTTTTGTCAGGCGGCGCTTGCGCCGCCGTATCTGACCATAAGGCATAAGGAGGCAAAGGGAGGATTTCATTGAGGATATAATTGGCAAGGTACGAGGTCTTACCCTCCTTAGTATACTTTTTCTGACACAACATCATTCACAGATACAACCTACACGGTTCCACATCACGAATACAAGACCCCGGATATCCCAAGACCCTATATCGCGAGCTCGCAAGCGCTCTCATTTCTTTCTCCCTCTTCCTTCCAACCGGCTCACCCCGCCTCAAAACCCTATATCAAAAGCTGGGTGTCACTATCACGGCGTCTACCGCTCACCCCACCCCTTCCCACTTTCGATCGCCTCTGCAAGCCCAAGACCCCATATCGAAAGCTGGGTGTCGCTACCATGGCGCCTACGGCCTTCCCCTTTCTTCGATTATCTACTGCCTCCACCTCCGCAAGCCTCAAAACAATATATCGCGAGCTGGGTATCGCTCTCGCGGCGCCTTTCGTTTCCCCCACGTTTCTCTGATCTCTTCGAGCCCCAACACAATGTATCGTGAGCTGGATATCGCTACCATGGCATTACTGCTTGCCCCAACCCTTCCGACTTTCTATTACCTCCGGAAGCCCCGACGCAACGTATCACGAGCTTGCAATTGCTCTCCCCCACACTCCTTCCCTTCACAAGTCTGAAGACCACCCATCACGTTTGCCCGTAACGCCAATGACGAAGACCCTATATCGAAACGGCTCCCCCATTCCCTTTCGACTTTCTACCACCTCTGCAAGCTCCGACACGACATATCGCGAGATGGTGATCGCGCCGCCATCACAACATTATATCTTTGAAGTCCAACACCCACATCACCTCCAGATGCTGTTTTCAACCCCTACGGATCGCCTCACCTATGTCGCCTTATCAAGCTCTTTCGACGGACTCAAGACAGTATATCAATGCATTAGCTACTCGTCTGTAAGCTCCTCTGTCTTCTCTTTGCCTATCACAACGCTAATCGTTACGTTAACAGCTACAACCGAATTCGCATCACGATTTCAGCAACTACACCTTCCGGCCCATTTGTAAGTCAATTCCTCGTTCGACAGCACGATTCCATTCTGATGTTGTCACTCTGCAGGAACGCAGGTACGCATTACAGTGCAGGTACGCATTGCTAACCTTTTTTCTGATCTAGTGTCGTACCCGTAACCATGGAGACCAGGTGCGTGTACTTACTGCTGGATCTCGAATCATGCTAACGTTTAACAGTCTGCGGTGTTGGGGAAACTCAGCAGAAGGCGGGCGAATGCTGGTGTATCGAGCGGCGAGATGGCGACTGCGAGTGGCTCTCGTGTCCCATCGGACCTCCTCTGTCCTGGCCTCTTCTCCCGCTGGACGCTGCTGCGACCGTGTCCTCGGACACTAGGCTGCCTCTGATTGCCCATGGCCTTGGGTAGCGTCAGAGGGGGACCTGCAACAGCACACAGACTTTTTGTTCCAGCGGTCACGTCCGGAGTCTGTCCATTTTGACAGGCTCCGGACTTTTTTTTACCATTTGCTGTCCCCGCGGGGAGGCGAAGCTATTGTCAAAATGCCAAATCTCGGCTAATTTTTGGGACTTGCATTCGCTTAATTTTGTCACCATGATATTGCCAAGGTTTTTTTTATCCGTCTGTTTTCT
>CEMG01176257.1:0-11521 GCA_001179705.1 Baeospora myosura
AATGGTGGGGGCACCGCGGAACCTTCAGTATCTTGCGAGTTCGACGAATCGTCTAACGCGAATGATACATTCGTGCCCTTACCCGTTCAACACTAAATCAATATTCCTTCAATTTTCAGTCTGCTCTAATCACTCTCCCCAACGCGCGTTCTCGGTCTCATCGACGCGACGCGCGGTCTCCTCAAGGCTATGCCTCTCGGAGTTAACCTTAAATCTCGGTTGCGAACTCAAGCGAGAAGTTTTTTGATGAAGTTCTTCTTGAACTGCTACCACTAACATCGAGGGTATCTTCGTCTTTTATCTCCCGCCGATTTCGATATTCGAACCTTGCCATGACGGGCAATAACAATCGACGGGCCTCAAATAACCAAAATCAACGTGGTCAAGCATCCGCTCAAGCCGGAGGATCGTCCCTACCAAGGACGCGATCCTCTGGTCCCCTACCTTCCCCGACCGAACCAGCTGGTTCCCTCGCTCCGGCGAACGGTGCTGCTGGCAAGAAACGAGGACCTCCATGGAAGAAGAATGGTGAAGCCCCCGTCGCGAATGATCCTAAGGCGGGTCCTAGACAATCTCTCCCCCCGGCTGCTCGCTCGCAACACGCTTCGTCCCCGGCTACTCCCCTCAACAAGCTCACCTCGATCTCCACCCCCGCCCCTACGGGCCGTAAGGCGACCATCGACTTTGCTCCCGCCGTATCTACCCCATCTCTACGTCGATCGCCGTCCGTGGAAGAGGTTGACGACGACGGCGAGGGAAATCGTGGTGTCAATCCTTTGCCGAGAGATCACCCGCGACTTATGGTAGACTCGGACGAGGACCCCGACGCGGAATTGGGGATTGGAATAGTAGGCAAAGGAAAGGGTAGAGCCGTGAACGAAAGATGGGACGGCTTCGACATCTACGCTCCCGTTCCTAACTACGGACAGCCCCAGACGGATCACGTCCCTGCGACGATTCCCTCTCTGGACGATCTGCTGGACATTAATGTAGCGCGATTCGAGGAAATGCGAATTAGAGACGGTGACCCAGGAAGCATCTCGGTTAACCTTGCCGCCACTGCACGAGCCAATTCCCCCGACAGCGACTTCCCCCTTCTCTTCACAAAGATGGGGCGATTTCTGCAACTCCGCGTGGAACCAATGGAAGCCTCGATCATGAACTGTCACGCTACCTACGACCCGTTATTGGACCGAGACCCCATCGCCGATTACGGCGCCGTGGATGGGAACATGCCTGGCAGTACCGCAGAGTTGTCCATAAGATTCAGAGACCTCGTCATTCGCTGGAGTTCGGTTCACCGAATGCTTAACGGTAACTCGGTGGAGTCAGCTTCGGAGACTTTAGCTTCTCTCAAACTCACGGATGCGCGGATAGCTTCTAAATCGATGGGCGGAACGACTTCTCATTTCTTATCCTACGATTTGCTTCTGCAATGTGGACACGTAGTGTTGGCCCTGAACCAAATCCTCTCCTCCTTGAACTACCTATTGGGACGATCCAAGCGTAATTCATACATGCTGGATCCCCATTATCAGTTTCTCAGACTACTAGAGAGCTCGGACAGTCGGCCGGAGTTATATATCGCTTTCAGCACCCTGCAGAAACGTTTGATATTAGCTCGTAGTGTTGTCGACAAATTCCTCTTTGAAGTTCGAGCTGCGCATGGCATGGCGGACGAAGACGAGATCGACCAGCATGAAAGAATGTCGGATACGGATTCCACTATCTCCAGCGTGAGATCTTCCTTCGGCCTCAGATCCCCGAGAACCGAATTAGGAAAATTGCTTCTTCGTCCCGACTATGAGTCTCAAGCTGACCTGATCGATTCTAACGTGCGCGCTGAGCTCGTCGCTCACGCTCGAGAACAGGGAGCTAGAGATTTTGACGCGTACTATCGACCTAGTAAATCGTACGCCATCGAACCCAACTACACCCTGCCGGCTTCCCGCGCACCTGAGAAGACTCGTATTCCCCAGCCAGAAGCGAGGAGAGCTCGTTTCGCTCCTTCTCCCTCATCGGGGCTGCTTGAAACCTCCTCCCCGGGAAAAGGTCGTGCTCCTTTGCCTCCTAGCGCCGTGGCGTACGCCAATTCAGCCGACCACCCTATATCGCACCTGCCGGGTGTGAATTTCTCGATCCCCAAGAACTTTAACTCCGAGACTGGGGGGCCATCGATGATGCGTCCCTCGACTCCGAGTCGAGTTCCTCCTATTGGGCTTGGACAGCCTCCCTTACAGAGACCTACGAATAGCGGTACGACGACGCGCGTTCCTGGTATCATACCAACTGCCGCTCTGCCGCGCCCCATTATATCTCGAGTCTTGAACAACCCTACGGACATGACCGGCCGCCAAACTCCCCCACACCTCCCTCGAGCGCCTCCGAGCAGGAATGCCTACTCCACTCCTAACGCCTACTCTATTCCAAGTAATCGATCCAACATGGCTAATACGGACAGAGGTGGAGCTGGAGGCGATGGAGGTGGAGGAGACGACGATTCTAACGGTAGCGATTTCGGTGGGTTCCCGTTCGGCTCTGGGGGGCGTGGAGGAAGGGGAGGACGCAGAGGATTCGCTACCGGACGAGGAGGATATCGCGGTACTTGGGGACGGAACCCCGGCGGTTACGCTGGAGGAGGAGGCGAGGGAGGAGGAGGAGGAGGAGGAGATGGAGGCGGTGGGGATGGTGGACCTGGGAACGAGGGAGGATACTATGCTCAGCCGCCGACTCCTTGGAACGAGGATTGGCAGCTGAACCATAAGATATCTCTCTCTCAAGTTCCCGCGTGGGATGGAGAAGGCGAGTCGGTCATTGAATATCTCAACTCCATGGCCGACCTTTGTCAATTCGGTCCCCGAGTGGTAGTCCAACTAGGCCAATGGGCCCCCATGCGATGGTCAGGGAAGGCCAAGGAATGGTGGGATGGACATACCATGGACGACAAATCTTGGCTGCGAGCGACTTGGATCTACTTAGGCGTCGCTGTGCGCAACTACTTCTGTGACGAGAAGTGGGTAGTTGAGCGCACCATGGAGTTCGAGGAAATGCGCTTCCGACAAACTGGGCACGAAAAAGAGAAGCCCACCGACTACTACCGACGACGAAAACGTTATCATTCGTTCCTGTATCCGGAGGAAGCGGATGGCAAAGTAGCAGTGGCGCGCATCATACGCCTTGCTCCCGCCCCGTGGAGATCCAAGCTCAATGAGAACGACTGTCCCAACATTCATTCCCTCATGCACGCTGCGCGCTTGTACGAGACCGAGTTGCTCACAGACTGGTTTGTCCTGCGCAGAATGGAGCGATTCACCTCCGGTTTTCATAACTTCTCCAAGAATCCAGCCTCGAAGGGTTCGAAGTCCAAGGAAGCGCATACTACCATGCGTCTCGATGACGACGATTCGGAAGGCGCTTTTGATTTCTTGGACGAGAGTGAAGAGTCAGAAAACGAAGAAACCAGTCGTCCCCGCGAGTCCTCGGCGGAAGCGCATGTCGGTTCCTCTAAGGCGAATCCTCGTCAACGGAAGTTTGGCGACAAGAAAAGGGTCGACTACCCCGCTGGGAAGACCGTTGGCGGCTACCACTTCGCTCGCGACGATTCCAAGGAGAGCGTTCGGCCTCCCCCTGGAGAATGCTTCATTTGCACCAGCCCTAAACATTTCGCGAGAGATTGCCCTCACCACGGGAGATGGGAGGTTCTGAAGAATGCGCACATGATTAATGTAGAAATAGATCGAGAGCAGGAGGAGCTTGAAGATCGTTTGTACTTGTCTGCTATCCTTGAATCTCAATCCGCTTCTTTGTATCCCGGGGACCTCCTGCAAGCTGAATCTACCCGAACTGCTTTGGCGGTATCCAAACTCCACACGAAACTTCCCAATCTCGACAATCGTAATGTTCGTCGACGAAACATGGAGGAAAAGAGAAAGTTCTCTAAGAGACCAGACTCGAATGTTGATTTGGCAGCGGGATCAGTGCTACCAAGGAGCATACGACGCGCCAAGTCTAAGGGATCCAAAGCGAGCGTCAAACTACCCGTCGCTGATGAAAACGGAGTAATCAAGGTGCCTAAAAAGAGAGCGTTACCTGAAGGCTTTGCTTCCCTCGGTACCAAAGCGTTACACTTCAAGGCGCATGTCGATTCCATCTACGCTCGCGCTATACGAGCCCGCTTAGACTCTGGGGCCGATATCACGTTAATCTCTGAAGATTTCTGGAAGGAGCTACCAGGGTCTCCTAAGCCAAAGGAAGGGTTACGGATTAAATTGTATCACCTTACGGGTGACGCCAAGGTCCTAGGATACGTCCGCTTCTCCCTCCTCGCGCGATCTAAGGGAGGAGATGTGTTATCTTTCGAGGTGGAAGCCTACGTAGTAAAGGGAATGAGGGTCCCAATACTATTAGGCGAGGATTTCCAACGTACTTACGAATTGGGCCTGCAGCGCTACGCTGACGGAAACTCGGAAGTGCTAGTGCAGAGATCTCGCCATGTCATACCCGCTTCCTCGGCCCAGGAAGTCAACCTCGGTTTCGAGATTCGACACGCCAATCGGGCGAAAAGCTACGTCCGAGCGAAAGCCGTTCGCCGAGCTAAAACCAAAGCACGGAAGAACCCTCAGCTTCCCACCGACGTGTTGGCCACTAAGGACGTCATCCTTGGTCCGGGAGCGGTACACAATGTTGAAGTATCCGGACCATTCGAGGGCCGCGCTGACTGGCTCGTAGAAAAGGTCATCATCGGCACTGAGGACGCCAATGTCATGGCCGCTCCGACGACTTGGATATCATCGGACGCGCCTTACTTGCCTATAGCCAACCCGTCCTCCACTCCTCGTTATATTAAAGCGGGCGACGTGGTAGGTCACCTCCTTGATCCTTCCATTGCTCTGGACTCGCCTAGAGATGCCGACCACGCGGACAGGCTCGCCGCCTCGGTTGAGGCCATGAAGACGATTATCGAAGGAACTCTGAAAGCTCAGGAGTTAATCCATTCGGAGCCCAAGAGCGAGGCCGGAATGGACGACCGCCTGGACGGAGACGATAATTGGGGACCTAAGACGACCGCGCTACCGGACGAGCCCACTGACGAAGTCGACGTCGCGAAACTGGTGAACTTAGGTCCCGACGTACCCGAGGACATCAAGCCTAGACTGGAAGAGGTGCTGCGAAAGAATTTCAAAGCTTTCGGGGTCGATGGGCGTCTCGGTGAGGTCAATGCCCAAGTTCCCATTCCTCTGGTTCCTGGCACCAATCCCATTTCTGTGCCAATGTATGGAGCCTCGCCAGCTAAACGTGAAGTAATAGAGAAACAGGTTAACGCCTGGTTTGAGGCTGGGGTTATCGAGCCGTCCAAGAGTCCGTGGGGCTTCCCCGTGGTAGTGGTCTACCGCAACGGGAAGCCTCGTCTGGTCGTCGACTATCGCAAGCTGAATGCCAAGACTATCCCTGACGAATTCCCGATACCGCGACAATCTGAAATTATACAGTCCTTGTCTGGTGCCCAGGTCCTCTCATGTTTTGACGCCCTAGCTGGATTTACACAGTTAGACATGGCGGATGACGCGAAAGAACGTACTGCGTTCCGTTGTCATTTGGGCCTCTGGCAATTTCGTCGAATGCCCTTCGGTCTACGGAACGGACCCTCTATCTTTCAGAGGATAATGCAGGGAGTTTTAGCACCGTACCTGTGGCTGTTCACGCTCGTCTACATCGACGACATAGTCGTATTCTCGAAATCATGGGAGGAACATTTGCGTCACCTGGACATAGTACTCGGCGCTATCGCTGAAGCGGGGATCACTTTGTCGCCTTCGAAATGCTTCGTAGGATATTCGTCAATCCTGCTGTTAGGGCAGAAAGTATCCCGCTTAGGCTTGTCGACGCACGAGGAGAAGGTGCAAGCGATTCAGGAGTTGGAACGTCCTTCCTGTGTCGCGGACCTACAAAAGTTTTTAGGAATGGTGGTCTATTTCTCCTCCTACATTCCCTACTACGCTTTCATAGCATCCCCTCTATTCGCTCTGCTGAAGAAAGGGGTCAAGTGGGAATGGGGGGCGGAGCACGAGATCGCGTTCGAAAAAGCAAAGGCTGCTCTAGCTGGGGCTCCGGTATTAGGTCATCCTATCCAGAATCAACCTTACCGGCTATACACGGATGCTTCGGATTATGCTGCCGGGGCTTGCTTGCAGCAGATACAGCCTATAGCTATCCGCGATCTTGAAGGTACTGCGGTACACGCTCGATTGAGGAAAGCATGGGACGCGGGCGAGCCAGTTCCGAGTCTTACGACTTCTTTCGTTAAAGGCTTAGTGGAATGTCCAAGCTCTAGGTCTTGGGGACCTTCTTTCGACTCCACGGTGGTCCACGTCGAACGTGTTATCGCCTATTGGAGTCGAACTTTGAAGCCAGCTGAGCGTAACTATAGCGCAACTGAACGCGAGGCTTTAGCAGCTAAGGACGCCCTCGTGAAGTTCCAACCATTCATTGAAGGGGAAAAGATTATCCTCATCACGGACCACTCTGCCTTACAGTGGGCCCGCGTGTACGAAAATGCTAATCGACGGCTCGCGGCGTGGGGGGCGGTGTTCGCTGCGTACCCGGATCTTAAAATAGTGCACCGACCCGGGAAGATTCATTCCAATGTGGATCCGCTTTCCAGGTTACCCCGCGTACCGTCCCATAATTCGCCCTCTAGAGATTACACGACGTCGATCATACCGAGTGAATCGACTACCGATAAAGCGCAGCGATTCGAGGACTACAAAGAGTCGGCTCCTGCCGCGCGCGCGTCTTTCGTAGTATCCGGTTGGGAAGACATCATCTCTAAGAACTCCTTCGTCATTCAGACTAGGAGTAGAGCTAACGCGCGCGAAGACGAACCTTCGACTTTCCCCGCTCGCGATGTCATCGACTCTTCAAAGAAAGACCAAGCCGCTAGCGACGAACTTCCTTTCCCACAAAGCGATCATTGGACCTATCCAGTGGGAGTTAAACAACCTATAGGGGACCCTGAAGACCGTTGGGAAAGTTCTCACCTTCTCGTGGCTCTCAATGACGAAACGAGAGAGATGTTCGTCGAAGGTTATCAGAAGGATCCTCATTATGCAAAAAAGTATATGGTCAAGGAACAAGCTTCCCCAGACACTGTACTCACTCCTTCGCGCTTCCAAAAGGGGTCGAACGGATTGCTGTACTTCATTGATGCAGATTGGCAAGCGCGATTATGCGTGCCTAATGGTCTCAGAGGATTTGTCCTCAATTGGATTCATGATTCTCCGTACGAGAGCGCGCACGCTGGCTACAGACGGTTACAGTCTCGACTGCGAGAGCTGTTCTATTGGCCTACCATGCTAAAGGATGCCGAGAAGTTTGTGGAAACGTGCGACGTATGTCAGAAAATCAAGTCGGATCATCTGAAGAAAATGGGCGGACTTCGACCGGCCCATATTCCTGCCAGGCCTTTTGAAACCGTTTCGCTGGACCTAATCACTGGATTGCCTCCGTCAGGACCAGAGAACTATACAGCGATATTGGTTGTCGTTTGTAAACTCACCAAGTATGGTATCGCCCTTCCTACTCATGATACGATGAACAAGGAGGAGTTCGCCAAGGTCTTCGTGCGCGAAGTAGTAAACAAGTACGGCCTACCTCGAAGAATCATCTCTGATCGCGACAAAAGGTGGACTTCTGATTTTTGGCGATCGATTGTCGCCCGATACAAGAGCTATATGGCCCTCTCGTCTGCGCATCACCCGCAGACCGATGGCCAGACGGAGAACCTTAACGCTTCTATCGAAGTTATGTTAAGAGCGTACGTAGCGCAGGATCGAAACTCCTGGTCAGACTGGTTGAGCGAGGTTATGCATGCGTACAATTCCGCTACTCACTCGTCCACCACGTACTCGCCGGACTTCCTCCTCATGGGATACCAACCCCGTACCGCTACTGCAGTCTTGGATACCTCGGAGGACCCCGTCAAACGCCCCTTCTTGCCGAGTCAGCAAGCGGAAGATTTCGTCGCTGAATTGGAAAAACATCGGCAACTGGCCCGGGACGCGTTAGTCTTAGCTCAAGAACGGCAGGCGAAAGCTTACAACAAGACTAGGCGACCGGTGAAAATGCTGGAAGAAGGGGATTATGCCCTTGTTAACCCGCATTCGCTGGAATTAATAGACGTTAAAGGAACGGGGAGAAAGCTAGTTCAACGCACTATCGGTCCCTTCGAAGTAATGGAGAGAATCAACCCGGTGGTGTATCGCCTCCGACTACCCGACAATTATCCTATGCACCCTGTTTTCAACCTACAGCATCTAAAGCTTTACCGTCCATCGCCTGCCGAATTCGGAGACAGAACGACCTTGCCTCCCACCAGAGACGATGATCTCGCTACCGAAGAGTATGGCGTGGAAGCTATTCTAGGGCATAAGTTGTCGAATCGACGCACCGGCAATCGACGAATGTATTTGGTGCGTTGGGAAGGGTACGGACCAGAGGATGATTCTTGGATATCTGAATATGATTTGCGCAACTCTCCGGAACTGCGAAGAGAATATCACAAACTCCATCAGCTGCCGGAATAGAGATCTCCGGGCCCGAGTAATCCACGCGAACCTATGTGGGAAAATCTATGGAAAACGTGGCTGACATGAGGATGGCCGAGTTCTTGTCATCCCTCTTGTTCTCCTGCACTCTTTCCTCGAAGGTCGACTCCTGCTACTCATACCATGTCCTCCGCAAGTGATCCTGAGATGGACTCTCGCGTTTACTCGATTCCTCGAGTACGTTGCGATTCAGGTTTCCGTCACTCGCGCCCCATCCGCTCTGATCTGGGTTGGGAAATTGATTTCTTTAGGAGATACTCTGGTCGGATAGTCGAGTTAGGGGAGCCGCTGAAGGAACAGCAGAAGGAATTGTGGTCGTGCAACTCCGTCCGACGCCCCCATATGCCCGGTCTTCTAGCTTCAAGCTATGTCGACTCCTTTCCGCTTCCCCCTTCCGCTCGTTTGCGACGTTACGATGGGAGCCTGGGGTCGTACGATCCCACGATCTCCCCTCAGTTTTACAACGCCAATCGCCCTTGGCAGCCCTTTATCATCTCGCCAGAAGCTCCCCTGCACGTTGTCATGGATCTGCCCGAGTTCGTCTGCCTGAGTTCTTTCTGGGAATCTCGTTCAGCGCGGACCGGCGGACTAGTGACTCCTCTGGTTGAGAAACTCGTGGCTAGGAACAACGCCTTCGACGAAGTCATCAAGTCCTATGAAAGCAAGTCCTCCGAAAGACTGGCTATGTGGAGCAAGCGTCCAGTATACCCCGCCGCTAGCGACTTTGCGGATCTGTACGAGGAGGGAACCTTTGAAGCGATGGTAGACTTGGGTACTGCGATACAGAGAGGTATCAAGAATAAGGCCGGGTGGATTCGTATGATGCAGAGTTGGGATACGGAAGGAGCGTACGAGAAATTCAGCCTTCCTACTGCTATCCCTTCCGCTGATGAGACCATGATCGGGTTTTGGGTAAACGGCGCCGATCGAGGCTACGTACAATGGATGATGCATCTGCGAGTCCCGTGCTTCATCGCTCATGCGTTTGAACGTATCGAGAGTCGCAACCTTCGAATCCTGCCCCCCACAGTCCCGGTTCGACGGTCGTACGACGAGGGCACCTTCGCCGAGTACGGACTAGTAGCGCCCTACAATGTCTACGCCCGTCTCGCGGAATCGCAAGGGTTGGGGCAAGCTGAAGATGCGGAGTACCGAGATGTATATGAGTCTCCTATCGGCTCTCGTATCGATCGAGATAGATCGTCCTCTAAATGGCAGGGATGGAACTTGGGCTATCCTTTCCCTCGCCTAGAGACGCGATTCTACGCTCACATAATGTCCTCCAGCAACAAGATCATCCCCAACGACCCCTCGCCGGCGCACGTACAGACCTTTAAAACGAGCGCGCAGGCTAGCCTCTCGGTAACCGAGGAACAAATTCTCGAGGACCGAGAGCGAGTCTACGTGTTGCCATGCAGAGTTCCGCTCGTTCGCCCTCCGGAAGTCGCTGATGTAATTAGGAACGAAGTGGGAGGGTCTATTAAGTGGGAATTCTTCGTCGAAGTGCCTTCGATCGAAATATCGGAGCCTTTGAACGCCCCTCTAGGATTTCGTGGGTGGTGTTTTAAACAAGTAACGAAGAGCCGAGCCAGCGAATATCCAGGAGCGCGATGGTATGACAGAGACTACATGCGGATTCTGATCCTACCTGAAGGCCGAGACCTTTACATCCCTCCCGGAGTGGTCCACGTCGATAAGTTCGGCGCCCCTTGCCCTCCCTCTATGTTCTTCCAGACTTTGGGAGCCATGTATTCCATGGTCATGCCGTCTCGTTGGCTGTATCGTTCCATGATGAAGAGCGCCGACACCCTTCCCCTCGAAAGCATGACCCTGCCCGACAAGACGGTGCTTCCGGCAGAGATCTCGGTCCCTACTCATCTCCGAGCCTATGGTACGGTCGACGTAACTGAGCCCCTTTTGCGTATTATTACCAAGTCTGTATACGCCGACCTTGTCACCACCGACGAGCTACCTGCTCATCTCTCACCGGAAGAAAGAGTTGCGAAGTTGGAGGTCTTGTTCCCCGGGGCAGTCAGCAGGAAGTGGCTTGCTTCGACGGGGGTCAGTTACATCATCCGTGCGAGTACTGACCGCGTCGTCAACCTCAATTTGTACGACGAAGAGTTGGATTGGGGAAATGCGCTCGATGACGAAGAAGAGGAAAGTGTGGCCCGCCGCTTTCAGGAGATCGAAGGACCTCGCGTCGCGTCGCCAGCAGTTTCTAGCGAGGCTCCGCCCTCTTCCGACGAACCGGGAGACTCTCCTATGGACGACCCCGATACGTCCGACGGAGTAGCGGACGAGAACGTCTCGAACTCGGAGTACTATCTCATGCTGAAACATGTGCTTTCCACGCCTAGCGTGCGAGTCGACCCGAACGAGTTCCTAGCCTTCACAAACGTCCCTAAAAGCGATTCCGTTCAGTATTTTCTTCTTCTCCTACGCGTCGCGAATGCTGGCAAAATCTTGAAGATTATTAAGGGGCCCTCCGACGTCTTCGACTCTTATTTCGTACAAGCCGAGTCTCGGACGGTCGCCTGCAGCTTCAAGGGCTTCATGGAAGGTTTTGAGGTCCCCCTCGCCGAGGCCCCGTTGGGTGTGCGTTTCGTGTCCCGGGATCTGTTCCTGGACTTGGAAACTCGAGGATTTGAAGCTTTTGATGGAGACGGAGTCATATCAACTCGCGAATCGCTAGTCATACCCTCTTCCTCCCGTACTCGTCGAATTCCCAGCAAGGCTACTCGCGGATCACGTTTGTCCTCCGCTAGCTCCGCTAGCGAACCTAGGCGTACTCTCTTGAAGCGTTTGTCCAATAAACCGGAGAGTTCGGATCTATCCGCTCAGGCGTCGAACTCTCGTCGCAAACGCTAGGTGTCTTGAAGGAATATCGCAACTGGGGGGCACTGTGACGGCGCTGG
>CEMG01176284.1:0-11081 GCA_001179705.1 Baeospora myosura
ACAAAGCCCCCCCATGCTGCTGGTCTGAACTCAACGACGAGAAAAGCGAGAACGACGCCCAATTGCCGTATCCACACCCGGGGCACCTTCCGATGACGAAGATTCACCACGCGAGTCACGAGAATAGGGCTGCGAAGTAAGGCGGTTAGCTAGAGTAAGCGCCGAAGTGGAAGGTTCGCTGCCCGAGCGATTTACACGAGAAGCCCTCTGCGTGCGTGGCGCCTTCCTGGTAGCGGGAGAAGAGAACGGGGAAGGCAAACGGTCGGGGCCTCCCAGACGCGAAGTAATCAACGGACGAGTCTGACGCGTCGCCGGGGTAGTGGACGGGATGAAGGGAGAGGCGATGCGAACGTCAGAAGGAGGAGGATTGTTGAAGACCTCCGAGCTATACTCCGAAGCGGCGAGGAACGCATCTTCCCTGAGATAAACACCGAGAACCTCTACTCCGAGGTCTGAAGTCTCCTCGATCCAAAGGGCGTATGAACTTGCGTGACTGACGTTCATAAACTGGATAAAGTAAGTCTCGGAGTCCGGGGAAGGCACTCTGATGATAATTTCCGGATTACCCTCTGCTCCACGGAGTCGAGCTTGACGTAACGCATTCCTAAAGGTTAGCATCGTAGTCCCAGCGCGCAATCCTCCGACGCATAAGTAGCGACTTTGTGAATCGCTGACTCCCGACCTTAACAAGGCCTCCAGACCAGAATAATCGGCATCGGGTTCAATCAGGTCCTCCGAAGGAGAAGGAGATAACTCGTCCTCCGTCGAGGAATCCGGTACCCCTAAAGCCGGGCCGCGAACACTAACTAACGCTGATTCCGAGGATGAGGGCACGGGAGAATCATTCGCGACGCGTAGCCCTATCGTGACTCGGAAAATGCGAGGAGGAACGAGAAGGGAGTCGTCTTCTACCACGTCGTCCTGCTTGTAGGGCGAAGCAGGTCGGCGACCGGGGAAGTCCGCAGGAATTATATTCGCCACGCGACCCGGCACCATTTCCTCGAGAAAACGGTACCTCGCGGCTTCCTTCATGCTAGAAAGAGTCCCGGGTGGCACGTCGGGGCTCAGGAGCAGCGTACGGCGTTTAACAAGCACCGTTCTCTTAGAATGCTCCACTAGCTCGAAGGCACGAAGGGTCTCGGGGAGGTTGGCGAGTAGGGGTAGCATGTTAGGGTCTGGTTCTTGCATTGAGGCACCCACATTCTCGCCCTTAGGCTCCCGATCAGCGTAGATCCAAGTAGAGGGGCCGTCATATGCTACCGTAACACCGGGAGTAGCCAGAGGGAAGAAATGGACGTTGGCGAGAGGACCCCCAAAGATGCTAGGCTCAAGTACGCCAGCAGGGAAGAAGGGAGCTTCACTCGACGATAAAACTAGCATCCGCATGAGAGCTCGATCATAGAATATCGCTCGCCCTTTGATTCTGTCACGGTCGCTCTCTCCCACCGGGCGGAAACAGTAGCCGCGCGATATAAGGCTGAGCTGCGTGCCGTTGAACTGCACTTCCTCGACAGGAACTTCCAACCATTTCTCCCATTTACGCGATCCTCCTTCCTTCCATCGCTCTACATCCTTAACCGCAGGCGGCTTAACCCATAGAACTCGACGTTCACTAATGAACACGTATTCGAGATTCGGAATGAATTGCGGTTCCGCACTAGCGCGCCACAAAGCGGGCTCCCACGAGACATTCTCAAGAGGAGCGGGGGCGTCGAGCTCGAGCTCGTCAGGACGCGGGCACGGATAACCGTAGCTCCAACCCTGCGCTGAGGAAGACGACTGCATATCTATTAACGAGGGATGAGTCGTAGAAGGAATAAAGGGGACCGATTCCGGACTGGGCAACGTCTGCACAAGATGGCGGCGAGCAGCGACTTCGTAAGAGTTAATACTGATATCGAGACGCCTCACTATCTCAGGAAGCTCGTTGAAGGAATTGTACGAGGGTAGCCCGTCATGGAATTCCTTGATAGTCTTCCTATGGGCTATAAAGCAAGGTACACCTGCCAACAGGAGCCAAGCGGTCTCCTCAGCTGTAGAGCCGTTAATCCAGCATCCCATGAACTCTTCCTTACTCTCGGGAATCTCCAGCAGGGTTCTCTCATCGGTCAAATCTCCATGGTCCGCGCTGAAGTCGATCAGACGAATCCAGGCGTCCTTGTCTTTCAACCCCCTCTGAATAGCGACTCCAATGTCCACAACCGTCTCGTACGAGCGCGATTCCTTAAGAAGGGATATGTTACGCTGACCGGGGTACCAGGGCTTAGTTTGCCAGTACGGGTGCCAAGACGGGAACGTCCTGGACAGGGCCTCGATTCTCTCGTCAAGCTCGAGGTTTCGACGCTCGAGTCTTTCGATAACCTCGTCAGGCAGTTGTCCGGTGCGAGCGTCGCTAGAGATCCATACAGCGCTGAAGTCGATGAATTCGGGTTCAGCGCGAGGATTCTCAGGGTCTCCAGCGTCTCGAAGCATGAGTACCCGCCAAGGTCGCTCACGGTCCAAGAGCTGAGGCGACACAGACGCGTCGTACGGACCCAGATGACCGTCTATCCTTCTCAATCTGACGTCCTCGGGGAGGAATGGGTAGTCGGGTTTTTCAGAGACATGGGGCATCCCGGCACAGTAGGGTCTGCGCTTGGAGTTCGGAGACCAAACCTCATAGAATTCCCCGTCCTGCTTGACAATGCTGCCTGTGTATAGTTCGAATCGGGGAAGATAGTGTTTTAGAGATGTTAAAAGGGAGCGAGGATGCTCGTATCCGGCCGTGGAGGATAGTCGAGGTTGCAAGTAGATTCGGGAGTCCATATCGTAGTAGAGAGGCGTAGATTCGAACAGAGATCAAGGTTGATAGCTGCTGCAGTGGAAAAAAGGGAACAAAGGGAATCCTAAAACAAGGAGAAAACAAAAAGGGTATAACGTGAGAAATCAGCGCCTACGCGATCGGTAGCGATCCGGGAGATAGCGGAGGATACCACGCGGTTCCGCTCGAAGATCCGAGATACTTCCTCAGCGAAGAGGTAGGCCGTGCAAGGCCAGGTACTCCCGACGTAACTCGGGCGCGTTGCGCAAATCGTACTCGGACACCCAAGAATCGTCCTCCGGACCATACCCAGCCCAGCGAACCAGGTACATGCGACGATTCCCAGTCTTTCGAGTGGATAGTCGATGCCCCAGAATCGCTTCTACATCGTACTCTTCCGAGCCTTCCAAGATATCACGGGTCGCCGGTAGAGTTACTCGTTCACCGAATTCTCGAGGGGAAGGATTGTAGCGTTTAAGGTGCGCAATATTGAATACCGGATGCATCGGGTAGTTGTCGGGGAGGCGCAGGCGATACACCATTGGGTTAATGCGTTCCATGACCTGAAACGGCCCAATCATCCTCTGGACTAGCTTCTTCCCCGTGCCCTTAACATCGACAAGTTGCAGCGAGTGTGGATTAACCAAAGCCCAATCGTTTTCTTCCATGAGCTCGACCGGTCGGCGATTCTTGTTGTAGGCTTTGGCTTGCCGTTCCTGGGCCAGGACTAACGCGTCTCGAGCTATAGCGCGTCTCTTTTCCAGTTCCTTCACGAATTCTTCGGCTTGGTAACTTGATACGAAGGCAGGGCGGTTTGAAGGGTCAGCAGTCAGGTCAACGGCGGCGGTAGAGAGTCGAGGTTGATAACCCATTAGTAGCATGTCGGGCGTCTCGTTGGTGGAAGAATGTTTGGAAGAATTGTAAGCGTGCATTACTTCACTGAGCCAGTCCGACCACGTTGACCTATCCTCGGCTACGTACGCTCTAAGCATCATTTCGATGGTAGCGTTTAGATTTTCCGTCTGCGGGTGGTGAGCAGACGACAGCGCCATATAGCTGCCGTAACGAGCTACAATGGTTCGCCAGAAATCCGAAGTCCACCTCTTGTCGCGATCCGATATGATACGCTGGGGGAGTCCGTATTTGCTAGCGATCTCCTTAACGAAGACACGGGCGAATTCTTCCTTATTCATCGTGTCGTGCGTGGGTAAGGCAATTCCGTACTTGGTAAGCTTGCAGACTACGACCAGGATCGCTGTGAATTTCTCGGTACCCGACGGCGGCAGTCCTGTAATCAAGTCGAGGGATATAGTGCTAAACGGTCAGAGAGGTATGTGCGCCGGTCGAAGTCCTCCTTGCCGACGAGTGTGGTCTGATTTAATCTTTTGACAGACGTCGCAGCTGGAGGCGAACTTTTCAGCTCTCTGAACCATGTTTGGCCAATAGAACAACTCCTGCAGCCTAGAGACAAATCGTCGAGGTCCCGAGTGAGCTCCTTCAAAAGGAGAGTTATGAATCCAGTTCAAAGTGAAATTGATCATACTTTCGGGAACGCATAGCCTCGTTTTCCAGTCAGCGTCAATGAAGAACAATAGTCCATTGGAGCCTTTCTGGAATCTCGAGGGCGTGAGCAGCTTGTCGGGGCTGTTGACATCCTGTGCTCGGTATCGTTTGGAGAAAGCGGTATCTTGCGAATAGCCTTGAACGAAAGACTTTAGAACTGATGGTTTCAACGTCACTAGCAATTGCGCGTCGTCAGTCCACTGCTCGTTCATAGCTTCTTCCGGGGCGACGACTCCAACAGGGTAAGTCCAATGATCCGCTTTAGCAAACGGCATCGCAGCATTCGTCGTTTCGAGGAACACTGTTTCCGCCGGCTCCGGCTCGACCTCTAAATTCGAGGTATCAGGTGGAGTTTCAGATTCTTTTTCTGCCGCTCTCTTCTGACTGCGAGTTTGTAAAGCCAGGGATTCCTTTGATATGACATCTTCCCAGCATGATATCACAAACGCGGCCCTTACCGCTGGCGGTTTCGAATCCTCGGCTAGTTTAGCAAGGTCGTTGGTCTCTTCGCTCGGTATGATAGATTCGTTCATATCTCGCGACGGCGAGTCGTGCGGCGGTATCCGTGGTAGACGCGACAGCGGGTCGACATTCGAATGAACACGGCCTGGACGATGTACTATTCGAAGGTCAGGGTAAGCTGCAAAGACCGCCCCCCACGCCGCAAGTCGCCTGTTCGCGTTCTCATAGACCCGAGCCCACTGCAAAGCCGAGTGGTCAGTGACTAGGATTATCTTTTCGCCTTCTATAAATGGCTGAAATTTCACTAGCGCCTCCTTCGCCCCTAGCGCCTCACGCTCAGTCGCACTGTAGTTCCGCTCAGCGGGCTTCAAGGTACGGCTCCAATACGCTATCACCCGCTCTACGTGGACGACGGTCGAATCAAAAGTATTGCCCCACTTGACGGACACGGGCGCCTCGTTAAACTCCGCAACGTAGGAGACGACTAGGTTCGGCACTGGTTGCTTCGATTTCCAAGCTTTGGCCAATTTGTCGTAGACTGTAGTGCCCTGAAGGTCCTTGATGGCAATCGACTGAACCTGCTGTAGACAGGCACCAATCGCGAAGTCGGAAGCATCAGTGTACAAGCGGTAAGGCTGGCCTTGTATCGGGTGCCCGAGCACCGGCGCGCTCGCTAAAGCGTCCTTCGCCTGCTGAAACGCAGTCTCGTGCTCGGCCCCCCAATGCCATTTGGTCCCTTTCTTCAGCAAGGTGAACAGAGGAGACGCTATAAAAGCGTAGTACGGAATGTAGGAGGCGAAGTAAACCACCATACCCAGGAATTTCTGCAGGTCAAGCACGGAAGATGGACGAGCTAAATCTTGTATGGCTTGCACTTTCTCTTTATGAGTCGACAAGCCTAACCTAGAAACCTTTTGTCCCAGCAGGAGAATCGATGAGTACCCTACGAAGCATTTAGACGGGGAAAGGGTAATCCCGGCCTTAGCTATCGTGGACAGCACCGTGTCAAGGTGCCTGAGGTGATCGTCCCAAGACTTGGAAAAGACAACAATGTCGTCAATGTATACCAAGGTAAAAAGCCACAGGTAAGGAGACAAAACACCCTGCATAATTCGCTGGAATATTGAAGGTCCGTTCCGCAGGCCGAAAGGCATCCGTTTGAATTGCCACAGACCTAAATGGCAACGGAAGGCAGTACGCTCTTTCGCCTCTTCCGCCATATCAAGCTGAGTGAATCCCGCCAGGGCGTCGAAGCATGAAAGCACCTGCGACCCCGACAACGCCTGTATGATCTCCGACTGACGGGGAATCGGGAATTCATCCGCCACCGTTTTCGCGTTAAGCTTTCTATAATCGACTACCAGGCGCGGTTTCCCATTCCTGTAGACGACCACTACTGGAAAGCCCCAAGGACTCGTCGAAGGTTCAATAACTCCCGCCTCGAACCATGCGTTCACCTGCTTCGCTATCACCTCGCGTTTCGCTGGCGAAGCGCCATACATAGGCACCGAAATGGGATTCGTTCCTGGAATAAGCGGGATAGGGACTTGAGCGTTGACCTCGCCGAGTCGGCCATTCACCCCAAAAGCCTTCTCATTCCTTCGCAACACTTCCTTCAGCTTAGGCAACACATCCTCGGGGACGTCGGGACCCAAGTTTACCAATTTGGACACATCCTCTTCCGACGAGGGCTCGTCAGGGAGGGCCGTAGTTTTAGGGCCCCACTGATGGTCTTCGTCGAGCTTGTCGTCCTTACCGGGAGTCACGGAGTCGGCGCTCCGTAAGTCCCGTTCTCGTAAGGTACCTTCAATCAGCGACTTCATGGCTTCCACAGAGGCAACCAGCCGATCCGCGTGTTCAGCGCTTTCGGGCTTGTCGAGGGCTTGAGCAGGATCCAGAAGATGCCCAACGACTTCGCCCGCCTTGATGAACCTCGGCACCGTAGAAGGATTTGCAATAGGGAGGAAAGGGTGATCCGTGTTTATCCAAGTGGTCGGCGCGGCCATGACGTTAGAGCTCTCATCCCCGATGATCATTTTCTCGACGAGCCAGTCCGCGCGCCCCTCAAAGGGCCCACATACACGAACGTTATGGACGGAACCCGCATGTATGATGGTATCCGATTCGGCAGTCACCTCAGCTATAGCTTCGGGATTCTTACGAGCTTTAGCTTTAGCTCGTACGACTCCCTTCGCTCGGACGAAGGACTTCACCACGTGAGCTTGGCGAATGGAGAATCCCAGGTTGACGGCGTACGCGGAAGAGGCGGCAATTGTACGTTCCGAGCGTCCTATAAGTACTTCTGAGCGGCCACTCGAATAACGTCGGAGTCCTAGTTCATAAGTGGATTGGAAATCCTCCCCAAGTAATAAGGGGACTCTCATGTTCTTGACAATATAAGCTTCCATTTCGAAGCAAACGACTTGACCGTCCGTGGTTTCAGCAAATATCGGAATCTTAACGTACCCCAGGACCTTAGCGTGTCCCGTGAGATGATAAAGCTTGATTCGCAGGCCTTCCTTGGGGGCGGGGGCGTTAGGAAGTGTTTTCCAATAGTCCTCTGACATCAAGGTGATATCAGCCCCCGAGTCCAATCGAGCCTGGATAGCAGCCGCGTCTAAATCTCCTACGTAGGCTTTGAAGTGCAAGGCCTTGACACCCAGCGATCCAAATCCGTCGGGGTAGGACCGGCGTTTAGGAATACGGATGACTGTCTTCCCGCTCGGCGGAGTCGTCGTAGGGGGAAATACTTCAACCGGCGCCGTAGTCGACGCTCTCTCCGCGTTGAAAGCGTCCGCTTTCTTGCGAGCCTTAAGAGTAGGATGGAATTTGCGCAATCGAGAGGCTCGTCGAGTAGAGGGGTCATCATTATAAGCCCTCATCGACTGAGCCTTCGAGGCCTTTAGCTTCTCCGAAGCCCATCGTCTACGAACGTTGCGATTGGTAGGATAATAGGAGGCTCCTAAGTGAAGTTTAGCAGCATCAGCGGCGGCCGCACGCGCTTTCATTCTTAAGGACGAGGGACCAGACAAAAGGGAAGAAGCTGCTTGTAATTCAGAGAGAACGTTAATGTACATTCGATCATCCGCTTCTTCCAACGCAGGATCCAAATCAACCTCTATGAGGTGAGCGTTCCGCAAAGCCTGCCAACGTCCATAATGAGGGCACTCGCGCGCAAAGTGTTTAGGGCTAGAGCATATATAACAATCTCCAGGAGGAGAGCGAAGACTGACTTTGGAGTCATCCCTATCGAACGAATGACCTTTATAAGTTTGGCCCTTCGGCCAGTCCGCTTGAGGCACGGGAGAACGGCGACGGGATCCAGGGCGAGACGCGCTACCCTTGCCCCTGCGCGAACGATCGGATGCGAAGTGCGCCTCAGCTTCGTGCGCAGACTCGTTGTTTTCACCGAGCATTTCCTCTTCGTCCGAAGCGAGGTCAACCAAATCCGCTTGCCTGTCTCGACTCGAGTTGCCAAGTTTGCCGTAGTTGTTGTTAATCGCATTGCGGGTTCTCTCGAGTTGCCTGGAGATAACCCAAAGAGATAACAAGGAATCCTCCTCTTGTCGCACGTGATACATAAGCATGAGGATGTTGGGGCACTTCGTTTCGTTGATGCGGTCTCGCCATTGAAAAGGTTGCTTCTGAATCAGGCGAGCCACGACGGTAGCGCCATCCTCCTCCGAAGGATATAGAAAAACGTGGAGCCGGGCGCGACGTTGGAAGTAGTCCAAGGGGCTTTCTCGTTCGTGACCCCTCTGGCGGAACTTCATGTCATCAAATTGAAGAGTCCTCTCCCGGATCCACTTCTCATCCAGGAAGTGATACCGTAGGACGGCCTGTAGACGCTCCCACGATTTAGAGCACCATGTCTTATCGGTCTCCGGGAGGGTCTCCCACCACGACTTGGCAGTGCGAGTCCACAGCAAGGGAGCAAGTTGCGCCATCGCCGAACGAACATGCGAGCCAAGTCTAGCCAACTCGTTCATTCCTGAAAAGTAGTCGATAGCGGTCTCGCCATCGCCGTCCCATTTCGGCATGACGGACATAGCTAGTTTGCGATTTAGCTGCCACTCATCGGGATCGATGTAATATCCTCCTCCATAGCTAGGATTAGCTCCCGTTCCTCCACCATTACCTCCATCGCCATTACCGGCTCCTCCTCCAGGGGTAGAGTAACTCGCGCTGCCTCCAGCACCAGGGCCGAAAGGGCTGCGAAAGCTTGTCGTCCCCGTAGCTCCTCCTTCACCGTCATCTCCAGGAGGTGCACCGCCCCCCGGCGCTCTTCCCGCTCCCATGACACTCGCGTTTCCTTGTTCTTGACTCGCTGAAGTGACGTGACTTACAGGAATAACGCCGGGAGCGAATCTCGGTTGAGCTACCGAACCGGTACCGGTAGGACGCAACCACGATGGCCCCCCAGTATCCGTAGCGCGAGAGAAAGCAGAAGCGCTAGGCGGTTCCGCCTCTCTTTCGCCAGTAACGACAGGGGACTGGAAGCGCGTGTTACGGACCTCAGCGGTGAAAGCCTTGGACTTAGCTTTTGCAGGGTCATAGAGGATCTTGTCGGTGCGAAAGGTTAAGGCTCGAGGAGGTCGATAGTACATATCGTGTTCGTTAGCGCCTTGACTGATAGCTCCAGAAATTAGTTTATCGATGGTAGGTCTGGATCCTAGCAATGAGGCGGCCAGGGCTTCGTAGTCGGGGCGCATAAGAAGTTTGCCCAACTCCGTACGGGGGGATCGTCTTCCGAAGGATTCTCGGGCGCTTAAAACGGTCGAGTCTTCCAAGGAAGCGGTAGTAGATTCTCCGTCTTCCATCACCATATCGTACGCCGCGCGTATCGCGTATAGGAAAGCCTTGATTCGAGTCTTTGCGCTGAGGAGTCGATGCTGTAGGGTGATACTAGCTATCAATAGCTCCGACATGGAGAGGTCGCACTCGAGGAGTCGGGTCAACTTGTAGTCCGGGTCCACCACGTATACGTCCTTGGATGAACGATCGAAAAGTCGATTCAACCCTGTAAGTATCTGGGTCGTGGCGATGACTATATGGCCTAAACCCCGAAGGTGGTTGGGATTAACATGAAATTTGGACAATTGTCCAATGACTACTGGACAGGGGACTAGGTCGGCTCGAGTAAGCTCGTATTCGAGGATTTCCGAAAGAGCACCCTCCATAGAGTTCCAGTCAATTAGAAGATGTCGCGTCTCCCAGCGAATAACGATGTCGCGAAGGAGGATAGCGTCTTCCAATGATCTACCGGGTAATTCACCATCTCTAGCGCCATACGGCAGTAAAGGGTCTATATCCGCGATGGGGTCGTAAGCGCCATGATAGTTGACTACGGAGGCCTCCAGGGGCTCGATACGAATGCCTAAATGTCGTCCGGCCTTCGTAAATAGGAGAGGGTAGAGAAGGTCGGGAGAAGGGGTGTTCCTCGAGGTGGAGCGATGGCGAGAACCTCGCGACGGCGAACGGGATCGAGTAGAAGCGGTCCTCGAACGCTCGGTTCTCGGTCTCTTGTCAGTCGATAATCCTCTCGATTGACTTAGCGACTTCTTGGATGTAGTATTAGTAAAAGGAGGAAAGGAGTCGCTCGCTTTTCTCTCTTCGTCCCCCATATCATCAGCATCGATTAAGATGGATGGATGGTCAGAAGGAAGAGAGTTATTGCTGCGTCGCTCCTCTTCCTCATCCTCGTCATCTACATCCTCAATAGTCGGAGATCGGTTGCTGCGGCGGGACGAGTCGAGCGGTTCTGTCGTCGCAGCTTTAGAGACGCCGACTTTAGGCGTGGAGGCGGGTTTCCCAAAGGTGGGCCTGATAGGAGTAGATTGGGCGGAGGCGGAGGTAGTAGCAGTGGTTTTGCGAGCGGTTGGACCTGGCGTTGGGGCGGACGAACTGCCGTTCTGCGAATGCGAAACCGCAGTGCCGCGCTGGTGAGTCCGCCCACGAGTAGCAGTGGTCGGCGCCGGCGGCGGTATTCCCGCTCCTCCGCTGTTGGCTGTTTTCCTTCCGCCAGTCATGTTCTGGTATCAGAGTAATGAGAGCTTTTTTAGGGTATGAAAGCAAAGGTAAAGAGTAAAGCGAAAGCTCGCAGTTGTAGAATCAGAAAGAGCTGTAAAACCTGATATCACTTAAAAAACACGCGATTTGGGCATAGCTCGAGCGTGTAAGCAAACGCTCTAAACACGAGGAAGATTAAAGATAATGAAAAGACAAAGGGAGAGACTTAATGGGTAAGGAGCTTGCT
>CEMG01176337.1:0-12643 GCA_001179705.1 Baeospora myosura
TGAGTTGGACGGATCGAACGCTCCCTCCCTGAGGCCTCTCGACCTTCCAACAGCTTTCGACAAATCTATAGTGACATTCGAATGTCTCTTCCCGACGTATACAGCTTCACAGTGGTCGCTATGCACCATCAACAACGCCAGTAGAACGAATGAACACTGCTCAGTCTTTTGGACGCCTCACAAGTACCTTCCCTACAAAATAGCACAACAGCGACATCTTCAACCGTCTTTCTTTCGGGGCCTTCTCATCTAGTTTCGCCTAGCTTTGACTTCCACGGTGTTCGATGTGGCCCCCGTGAATCTCAGCTGCCCTGTTTCAGAAGAATTTCTGTGTGGATCGGACGTTTTACTCCCGTTGAAAGCAATGCTGGCATGGGTACGTTTTCCTTCTGCTCCAGTCTTTTGCGATACTCAGTCGATGTGACCATCCTTCCAGCACTCCAGTGAGTCTATAGAGTGATCCTATACACCCGTGGGCACCCTAGCGTCACTCTGGAAGGAACATTGGCTGGAGAATGAAAGACTGGACCACGCAAAAATTGTGAGATTGATATTGCCTGTATTCCTTGGTGCGTTCTTGTCTGCGTCATCCCATTCGAGCATTGTTTGATGTCATCTTGCCAGGCCAAGTGTCCGTGGTCAATTAGCTGCTACCCGTTCGAGAGTGGGACCTCTGCCTCCACGCAATGACTGCTTGCTTTCCGCACGACCCGATCCCCTCAAAGCTCTGGTTCCCCTCGCGGTTCCAGACGCTTCCCGGGCTCCCTAGCTCTTCTGGCAGACGATCAGCAGAGAAAAATGAGGAGTTTCTGCAAGATTTCACTTATACACGACCGCCGTTGGCGGGGCAACCACACTACTTTTTGGTTTCTACAAACTGAAATGACTTATGCCCGCCTTTTTTGTTGGGCTACGATCCGAGGACAAGATTTCAATCGTTCGGTTGAGTCTTCGTTGCCTCTCTTTTCTTGCGTTCGTCCCATCCCCACACATTATATCGTGCATGGTCTACCCCGGCTCCGTGATCTGTTCGTTGACCGGATATGTCCACTGTTTTCGGGATGGAATTCGACTCCATTGCTGCTTCATTTTTACATATCGTAGTATCACGACATCGTCGTTTCAAATTCTACCCTTTCACCCTTTGACACTTCTTGTCCTCTAAGTTAATGGCTCTTCGATGGTAAAAAGTAAACGATTCCTGTGTTGACTTTCATTCGGATGTCGCACTGCCTATACTTCGGTTCTGCTGTTGTGGATCTCGTACACTCACCATACGTGTCCTATGTAGATGCGCCAAGTGTCTTCAGCTATCGTTACTTCATGTTACGCATGAATCGCCTCTAAATTACCGAATGGGTGGCCAATATTCTAGGAGACTATAGCGGTGTCGGAGATCGATACGCTCATGAAGTCTAGAGATAACTGAGTGGGTACGGTCGATTCTCGACCAATTTTACCACATAAGTACATGCGATGTCGTGTTGCGTTGACTGGCCACACACGGGGGAAATTCAAGTACATAAGTGCTTCAAGCACGAAATTCGAGTCTATTGAGCTCAATCTTTTAACTAGGGACTGTGAAAGACTGTGAACTCGGACCCTATCGGACTTGAATGTCCACAAGTGCAACTGCATCCCGACGACTCCGCCCAGGTAAACCATCTAAATTCGGTGCCTAAGCTTCATCTGGGACCACAGGCAACTAACGCGACTTATGGTGATTTTCATGCGCCCCGCGACGGCGACTCTGGCTTTAATCGCAACCAGACCTACTATCCGTCGTCCGGATCACTCCTTCCCGACCAACTCTTGTTCCAAAATCAAGGAAATGCGACATTGAGCATGGATGCGAGCGCTGGGGTTTACTACGGCAATAACAATGTCTACTATGGTCCCCTTGACTCCTCTAATCCTGCCTAGTCGATCTAATCTGCACTGGGGATCTTGGGGGGAAAGTTGCCGCCCCAACGCGTAGCGCGGCTGTCATTGACATCCGCAGAGTTCTTCATGGAAGAAATTTAGGTGCAGCGTGCTTATCAGAGCAAGCTTCCCGATGTCAAGTACTGACACATTCATCAACTGGTTGTAGCACGGCGTACGGTTTCTGTTCTCTTTCTTCTTTTCTTCTTCCTTTCTTCGTATATAAATCTCGTTCTACCCCATATCTATCCCATCCATATAATCCCGATCTCTCACTTCCCACTTAACTTCCTTTCAATATCGCTATCGCTATCCCACTCGCCTCCTGTTGTGCTCTGTTCTCCATTCATTTGTTGTTGCTACCTCTACCTACCCATACGCTCCCCAAAATATCACTGCGTGGAATTATACGTACCATCCACAAAGTTGAAAACAAATTCTGTGCTCACTGGCGCTCAGTTCCTCATTGGCTATCGATTGAGAGATCGAAGGCAACACCGGCGAACACAGTCAGTGCGATTGGTGCAAAGTTGATATGATCATATCCAGGTACCACTGAATTGGATGGTGCTACTCTAGAGAAACATACGCATACCAGACGTCTGAGAAAGACACTACAATTCAAGCATAAATCACCCAAGGAGGTCTATGTGAGATGAATAGAGCTCAATCGTAAGGTATCAGAGTACGATATTTGAAAAGATTAGCTACAATGCTCCACCGAAAATGCTTCGAGTCTATAGAACACGAAGTCCCGGACGGTGCTTGACCAACCTCGCCGCAAGTGCAGCATCCCTGAATCGACCCATAGATAGATACTCCAAATCCGGCATCAAAGTTACATCGCTCGCCAGGTGCTGACCTATATCCAGCGCAAGCTCCCACTCTCCATTGATTCTGAGCCTCCTGAGGGCCGGCATACCCTTGAGCGCGCGGTTACGCACCCCATTTGGTAGTATTGTGTAGAGTAGTTTCGGATTTACGCTCCGGCGCGTAACTTTCGTCCTTGCATAGCCATCTCGCGCATCCAGGTCCAATTCCTTAAGTGCGGGAAGCGTGAGATAGGAGAGGAAAAGGACGTGTTCCGTCTGTACCAGGCGCTCGATGATGGTCAACGTGCGCAGATGGTCATGAGTGAGCCCTAGGATATTTTTATCGAGATGTGGCCGATATTGACAGTTCATTTTGAAAGACTCGAGGTGAGGCATAAGACGCAGCATATCGACCTGCGCTTTGTAGTTCGGCAGGTTTTGGTAGGACTCGGAGTCTAGGGGACGCTCAGACGTGTACGATTGTATTTGTGACCATGGAAGCTGGAAGTGACTAATGAAAGGAATAGGATTGCTCTTGCCGATCAGCGTGTGGAGTTTCGGGGCATATGCAAACAGGTCAAGGGGAGTGGAGTCATATCGTCCAATATCGAGATATTCGAGGGATTGAAGGCAGCCCCTCAAACGCGAAAGCAGGTGCAAGGACTGGTCTGGCACATCGAACTTCAGGCTCTGCCACCGTGGCGAGGTTGGGAGCAGGATTTGGAGGGCCGCATGGGAAGGAGGAATATCTCCCCAAAGATCGACATGAACGACAAGCGGATGGGATGCCGATCTATAGAGCTGAATACCAAGAAAGAATGCGATCTTTTCACTTCGATGCGGACCTTCCAGCGTACGGCTGTCGATGATGAGGCCGACTTGAGACCACAGCTGCGGTAAAGAGACCGAAACGGTCCGCCAGCCGCTGGACACCAGTGAAAGCGACCACCAGGGTGTATGTTCCCTGTATCTCGTGTCTTGCAGCCGACAGGTTGAGTCGCGAGTGAAGGATCCGGGCTGCGGAAGGCACTGAATAAAGATCTGCGCCAAGATGTCCTTGGATAATCTCCGGATAGGGCTCAAAGTACTTTTGCAGCGTTTGATATCCTGGAGAATGTCTTCTTGTTTTTGCTCGAGCAATGTGATGCATTGCTTGAAGAACGCGATCTGATCATCTGAACGAGTCAGCTCCCCGTCCATCTCGGCGAGGTAGTCGAGGATGGCTTGCTTTTCTGCAGGCTTCGGGGCACTGTTGTTGTGTAGCAGTGTCTCTAGTGTACCAGCATTGGTCTGGGCGTGGGTAGTGGCCTTGAGTCCGAAGTCGTACCCACATTGAGGGCACGGGCAGAGGAATTCATTTGGGGTAGGCATTTGGATGCAGTTCGGTAACGAAAGTGAAATAGTGAAAGAGGGTTGAGTTGCTGGCTGATTGCTGAAAAGCTGTTTCACGCAGGTGAGCATGTTGCGGGAGAATTGAGGAGGATTTTGGTGGCACTAACTTGCCTAAACTGCTTCGAAACTGTCTTGTGAAAGATACCGTTTCTCGAGGATAGCTTATGTGAATTCCGCTTTCCAATGATCGGTTAGAAAGCTTGTGTGGAACAAGTGTTCGCAAGGTTCAGCTCACTTGTGTGATTTCCAAATTTGTGTTCTATTGTCGGTGCGAACTCTCCTTCGCGTAGCTATCAGCTTTCAAATAAACGACTTCTAGTCTGAGCGTTGTCGGTGGAATCAATTGAAGGCCCTGTTGCTTATAGATTGTTCAACAAACCCTTACTTCCTTAGAGGGGTGATTGCGAGCGCACCTGGATGAAGATTTGGTCGGGATGCCTCTGTGATAAATATGACAGAACTAACCTTCAAACTGGGCGGCGATGTCCTGGTCAAGATCTCAACACACTGTGCAAAACGACGACGTGGTGGTTCAAGTTGAAATACAAAAGATGCAACGGAGATAAGATTAAGATGCGGCGGTTTATCTCCGTCACTTTCCGTCATCCATCTCAGGCTCATCTTTCTTTCCACCACCACAAACTTGCATCATGCGCCTTGCACTTACACGCAAAGGCCTCTGGGTAGATGGCATCGACTCTGTTCACGTTAACCTGCTCGACTCCTTCGATTTCAGTCTCGGTCCGACGGCCGCAACGCCCTAAGCCTTGCTCGTTCCGTCAGAGTGAGACAAGACCTGTAAGTATATGACGAATCTCAAGACTCAACAGTAGGTCATTTTCGTGTTTAAGCAGCCTCCATACTCACAATCAACGACCAAATAGTGGATCTGCCTCACCAATGCCTTATAGCTCCGGACCTCCTGCCATCTGCGCAGATTTCATTCAACGCCTGCAGAAGCTGAGCGATAAGCTGTCGCAGGGTTCCAGATGCTCCTGCCGCCAGCGCCATTCGCCACCTCCCCTCTCCGCATACCGCAGGTCCCTTCTCGGATGCACCCTCCCTGCTCCCCTTGTCCTTCCCTCTCGATTGTCGAAAACGATCGTGGTCCGACCGCTCATAGCACCCACCACGATCACGCCCACCTCCCACCCTTCTCGTATTCGCACCCGCCTTCCCATGTCGATATGACGTTATGGCGATTAGATATGCGACCATATGGAGATGGCCAAAGAGCGGCAGCTGCTCACGGAGTGCACTCGTCGAAGCTTCTCGTTCTATCTAGGGATTCAGCGCAGCTGACGAGGGAGGCGGTTTGTCGAGGCAGTGCATCCAACAAGTCAATATCGGAGGGGGTATTCACGAAGCTTGAAGGGTGCATCGCGATCTTGAGGGAGCTAAGGAGAATGGTGTATCGGTCGGCAGCCCTCGCCCCATCTCGCCGCCCCCATAACCTTTCGCATGGCGCAGGTCGCATGGTGCATAAACCTTCCGTTTTCTTCCCTCCCATCAACCTCCCTCATCCGTCGCTCATCCCTCTTCCTTCCTTCCTACTCCTCCTACGGCCCACCTCTTGTATCGCCGCCCTCGTCACTCCCCGCCGACCATGGACTCACTTAGGCACTTCGCCTCCTCGGGCTGCTAAAGTCGTTCCCCACCCGCCTCAGCCCTATCCATCTGCAGCACCCACCTCCCCGCGGCGATCCGGCAATACATGGATGACCACCACAATGGTCTCTGCACTTCGGAAACGGCGGGGCATTCGCAGAATACATCGTGGGTTCTACGAAGATTCGGCGTCGATGCTTGGTGGTGGTGATTCAGCGTGCACCGCGTCATAGCAGCCTGGAAAGCTTGAAGGGAATGGGTACTGGTGCTATCGCGCTTGGGCAAGGTGCAGGTGGGAGAAAGGTGTCGATAGACGTGAGGGCAAGGAGGGTGCACTCGTCGCGATTGTGCTCCCCCGCTCAGGCTTCGACCGTCTTGTTATCCTTGTCCAGGGCTAGGGGGTATCAGCTACGCCCACGTCGACGGGATTGGTTCCTGTGGGTATGCGCTATATCAGTGCATAGGCGCATGAGGCAGAGGTGCCTTCAGATAGGGTAGGGGAGCATGTGAACGAGAAATAGAGGTCGGGGTACCAGACCCCCCAGACTACTAGGTGCATACGAACAGAGAGTGGTGTTGTTAGAGGGCACGTTTGACTGGGTGGGCGCGGATACTTGATATGTGCGATTGGTGTGTTTACCTCGTCCCACCTTCACCTTCCAGTTGCTGATGTTGAACCCTTTCAGAAGCTGGAGCGTCGTGATTGGCGGGACTCCGTCTTGACCACGCGCTTGTGCCAAGGCGGTCGTCAGTGGGGAATGCGGGCATGGAGTGATACTAGAGATTCAATTCGAGACGGTGCACGAACTCCTCTGGTCTAAAATGTACGTGTTCATCTTGTTCGGCGTATTCTTCTCGTACCCTATCCTTTCTCCCTACATTTTGAATCGGATTGCCCATGGACATCTTTCTCCTCCATTCGAGTCAATCGTAGCCCATACTCACCGATTCTTCCACAGGCTCAAACCTGACACACGGGACTACATGAAATGATGATGTCGGAGACATGATGACAACACCGGACGGCTGGTAGAATGACATGCTCGTCGTTCCATCGTGGTGATATTCTACACTTTAAGGGTGCGGCGTAGATGTTGAGTTGGTATGTTTCCTTCGTACTACGTCAGTCGACTGAGGCTGATTGAATCGTTGTAGAAGCCGGAAAGACGTGCTGGGTGGATATGTAGGATGGCCACACCTTGCTGTTGAATGGAGTAGGGGGATGCAGTTATATGTGGGGCGATATGTTGAGGGGTGTGTGCGTTTGAGATAGCGCTTCCCTTTCAAGTGGAAATGTACGTTCTCAATTCCTTCGATCTCAGAATTGTGGTCGTGCACCATTTCTCCTTTCTCCTTTCGCCTCTCGAACTTTCGGTCTTCATCCTTCACTGCTCTTCATGATCAAACGTCGGCATAATAACTCATAATCATCTCAATGTATTCATAGATGCTTTTACAGGCCTGCATGATGTGTCCCCATGCATCGCCCGTGATTCACAACACCGGTTAGCGCAATCCTGCGGGCACGGTCTCTTCTCTTCATCCCTCCTTCTCCTCAGCTTGTCCTCATTCGCCATATCCTCGATCATCGCTATCCATGCGTACAAAACTCACGCCTCACCTACTCGGGCCGGCCAAGTCGACCCCTGATCCGATTTGCAGAGGCGGAAATACGTGAACTCGGGTTGGGTGCGACAGTTGTCAGCAGACCTATATGTACGGAAGCTGCGCGTTCAGTTTCGGGATTTGGCGCTTCGGACGAGGGAGACAGACGTCGACGAAGGAGACTCAATGGAGCTCGTCGCTGGAGGCTTGAACTGTCGGGGGAGATCAAGGAGAGCGGCTGGTTGGTCGCTCCACGGTGGCACCACCTCTCATCCCATTGTTTCCTCTTGCCCAGAGAACTCCCTCCTCATTCCTCGTGGGCTTCCTCGTCTCTCTTCTGTTCTCCTCCATTCATCCTCGACCCGATTATTCCCTGCCGACAAGGGATTCTGAGCACCGACGGATAGCATCCTCGCTCTGATATCCCGCCTCTCCCTCCATGCATCGACGCGCAGGCGATCAGAAATTACAGATGAAGTCTCTAAATTACTTACGAGAAGAAGCAGATTTGGGAGAGGTGGCTGGGCATTGTTTGCGCCTTCATCCGATTTATGTTCGTGGTTCAGCAGCGCTCACCGAGGTTGATTGGGGTTGAATTCAGCGTCCAGCGTACCTCGTAGCGTCCGTGATGTACGCCGAGGAGATTGAGGATAGCGGGTATCGGATGGCAACTTGGTGCCGATGGAAGTGGGGCGCAATGCGTGCCAATGTTGTCTTGGGGATCGCGTCCCTCCACTCTCTCGCTATCTTTCTTCCAAAGCTTAGCTCCTCGATTCGATTGCTAGTGTGTTGAACTTTTAGAACAGTGCAACTTTGGAGTCAGCCTCGTAATTGTTCCTTATCTTATCTTATCTCAAATACCCTGGGAAATTGAGCTGAGTCAGCGCAAAGGTGCAGCTACGGTTTCCAAAGTGCCGACGTTCTCAGAAACATTGACTTCTGCTTCAGTGGTCATTCTTCGAATACCGGACACAATATCTGTTGAAAATCCGGGCTTCTCGACTCCCAGCTTGGCCATCGGGATTCGGAAGCTGCTTCTTGAATCTGGATAGTATGAATTCCAGGGAGCGGGTGAGTCTAAATTTTCACAATTGCTGAATAAAAAGTCAACAAATTTGTTCGATCAGGCAGCACAAGCTGAACGTCGAGTATATCTAGGCTCTTGCCCTAAGTGCGGCGAAGACTTTGGCGACAGGGAGATGCACAGCAGAATTACACCTTCCACGGTGGCAGCCCGCCTGTTAGGGTCAAACAAGGCGCCGTCGCAAGTCGAAGCAGCGGTGGTCGATAATCTGATTGTCGAAGGGACTCGTAATGTCGCCGATCTCGATGCCCATATAGCTCTACTGCAAATCTCACTGAGAGATATTCGAAAGCGACGAGAAGATGCCGTCAAAGACGTTGATAGACATCGAGCCATCTTTTCCTCAATCCGTCGACTCACAGATGATTGCATTGAGCAAATCCTTCTCTCGTGTGTAGACGGGCGTCGAAGGGATCATGCTGATCCATTTCAACGTGATCATACACCATGGGTCATCTCCCAGATCTCCAGTAGCTGGCGGACTGTCGCACTCTCAAAGCCCAGACTGTGGTCGCACATCGGAATACAGGTCGATAGAGATGTTCTGAGAGATCCTAGGCGATGTGAAAGACTAGGATTCTTTCTCGGTACGCAGATCCATCGATCGTCAATGTCCCAGAAGTACGGACGGCTGCACCCTCTGTCGGTCTTTTTGAGGAGTACTTGTGATATCCCTGCTTCGCATATGGTTCTTCAGCTTTTACTTCCGACATCCCCGCGCTGGGAGAAACTTCGTATCTGTCTTCCTGCTTCGTCCTTTCCCGCTATTTCCCGCGTCAGAGGGTTCCTTCAAAATCTACGGACTCTCCAGTTGGACGTTCCGGGAGACTTAACTAAGCACCCTGCGCTCGCCACCGATACCTTCCAGTTTGCCCCGAAGCTACTGACGGTCATTGGACCGTCTTCTCTTCTTCGCCACGTCCAGATACCGTGGTCACAGATTCGACACTTTATCACGTCCGATGCGATTTTGGATCGTGACCATCTAGCCATAGTGGGTACAAAGACACCCAATCTAGAGACATTTCGCCTAAGGTGCATCGATCGCAGCGGGGAGCTCCTTCTTTCGCAAATATGCCCGCCGCTTCTGGAAAAATTACTTGTCAAAACAACCACAGCATATGATCTTTTATGGTTGCCTCGCCTGAGATACATTGTTTTCCAAAGCTTTCCACCTTTGAGCTCCGCTCTTATCAACCGAGTACATACTCATCCCCGCCTCAATCCTACTGTTTTGGAAGTTCAACGGTACGGAGGTTTCCATTTCGGACTGTTGGACGCAGAGGCGGCGAGCGACGAGTGGATGCCGGAGGAGGAGGATGTTATTGCGGCATGCGTCCGTTATAGATGTTACATGCCGGAAGTTGATGTCACGGAAGACGATGAGGCGGATGATGAGGCGGGCGAGGCTGCGGGGATTGTTAGTGACTCAGAGGAAGAGCACGCACTTGCAGACCGACGACTGAACCGTATGGTTTCCCCCCGTATCGTGTTCGACACAGCCGTGAGACCCAATAACAGACCGTGGAAGGATGAGGTCAACGACGATTATAAGATGGATGCCGCGACACTACAGGTTCAGCAATCACAGAAGAAAAACATGTATGTGGTAGAGGATCTGTTTTTACGACCAGTTGAAGTGGATGTGGAGGAAGAGGACTACGACGAGAATGAGAACATAGCGGAAATGACAACAAGGCATTCTGCACGCAGACCAAGTTCAATGGACAGGCGGCAGCAGGGTACTGTTCAGACTGATATACGCGTCGAGAACAACCCAAAAGTGAGTCAGTTCTGTTTGACGTTTTATTGCAGGCCTTTGACGAGTTCTTAGTGTACAAGATGCGTTCAGCACTCCGAGACATGCTTCAAATCAACTGGAGAGGTTTGTCAGGGGTGCAAACATCGCAAGAAGTGGTGTTCACTTTCGGCCCTCAAACGAAAACGCTAGCAGCCGGGTGGAAACGCGGATGGTAGGACTTGAGTGAGCTATAGTTCATTCACCTTTTAACGCAGGCATTGAGCTAATGTATGTTTTTCAGTGTGTAGTATGCAAGTAGTACTTATGTCCTGCGTGAATTAGATGAAACTTAACAAATGCTCATTATATAGGATAGCTCGGTGTGATTGGATATATCACTTTGGCCCGTTACGCACTTCAGATACACCACCGATACACCACGATGTACTTACTATTGATCAGCTTGTTTGCGATTCGCGAGATACGGTGATTCACGGGTGTTTCGTCTTGGTCCATAAAGTCGACAAATAACCCAGACGGGTGCCGGTGAAGCCTGGAGTAAAAAGGGAGGGAACGCAAGGAGCTCAGGAGAGTTGGCCGAGGGCGTTATGGGGAAACACATTTTGAACACATTAAGAAACTATTGAGAGACTGTTGGAAGGCGTTAAGAATGCGAATGATGTCGTGCGAAAATCATCGCGTGGTTCGTCGGCATTTCCTTTTCCGTCCCTCCCCTCTTCACTAGCACTTACGGCCACCACATCGATATCGATGTTGTTCTTGCCCTCTGTCTTTGAACACACTCACTCACGAAAACGGCATCTCGACGCTGACATATAGCTCCACTTGATGATGTGGGTCCGACGGCTGCACTGTATAAGCCTAGTCAAAGTCAGACAACACAATGACCAACGAAGATTTTCGAACGTCCGAGTCGGAATGACTCCGACTCAATGGGTACGCTGTGCATCCTCTTACGAGCTCTATGAATTTCATCTAACTACAGCGTAGAGAACCTGACCCATCAATGCGCCAACCTCTTCTTCCTGCTTTTGGTTACACGATAGCTCATCGCTGGCAATGGCATTGTCGCGGCTAACATCGAGTGGATAATCGTCACTTTCAGAAGCTTTTCTAGGTATGTCGCATTGAAGAGCTTGCCAAAGCTTCCTCTCACAGCCCTCTTTCAGCCACACACTTTGGTCTACAGATGGCGCCTGATGTCAGGCGCTGAGTGAAGGTCACAGTTGTATACGACAAGCATGGTCTCGTACGTGAATCCCTCTGCATTATCTCTTCCATAACTCAGATCTTGCCACATGTTCTCAGATCAAGCGAAGATGGGATCCATTACGCGCCTATCAGCGGCGGCACAGCCCGTCATCTGCAACCACGCCCATGTGCCCAACGGACACCCTTCCAGTTTACATTCAATGTCGACTCAGGCCCGCCAGGGTTTATCTTCCCACCTATAGCGAAATGCATAACCGCTCCACAAGACGCCAGCCCGCCGCTGTGAGTGGTGGGTGAGAAGAGACGGCCACTGGCTCCAGAGACTAGAACGCTTTGCTGAGGCTTCGCATATAACCGTGCATGCCGCCAGCGTCTGGGTGATGCTACAGTATCGTTAAGGTATGCTTATCGTTCCACTCTCGCATCCTACATACGTACTCACTTGATTCGTCTAGATGCAGAGACGACTACCTCAAAACTATTCACTCGACCTGCGCCTTGATCCCTTTCGCCGTCATCGCGTACCCTCAGACTCAAGTCCCACTCTTCCACTTCAAACTTCAATGGTAGAGCCGTGGGCGCATCACTCCTCAGATTTGGACCTCTCACCGCGTGGACGATCCTTCCCCGAGCCCCACAGGCCACGCTGCTGAAACGTTCGCTCAGCGCTTAGCACCTTGCAACTATCATCTATTTATTTCACTACCCCCTCTCCTTGCGGCTCCGCGCACCGTCTCTTCCCATCAAGTCGTCCTAAATCGCCCATCTACATAAATCATCATCACTCACGCGTACAAGATTCCCTCTTCGCCTACTCGGGTGGTCAAGTCGACCCCCGATGTCCATAGGCGGCGATATATGGAGTCGGTCCGGGTGCAACAGCCGTCGACGACAGATCTGCATCCACGAAAGCTGCGCGTTCAATTTCGGGAGTCGGTGCTTCGGACGGGGGAGAGACGTCGAGGACGGAGACCGAATGCAGCTCGTGGCTGGAGGCTGGAATCGAGGGAGATCAAGGAGAGCGGCGGGTTGGTCGTTTGCACCACCCTTTCATCTCATCATCCTATTCTCCTGTCCCTCAGCCCTCGGCCCTCATCCGTTCTCCTCTATCCGTGCTCGACCTACCCAATTCCGAGTCCCGCCCCCACCACAGATTCTGAGTCTGACTCCTAGCCTTTTCGCTCTGATACCCCACGTCTCCCTCCATGCATCGACGCGCAGACGATCAGACACTTCATATGGACT
>CEMG01176383.1:0-11787 GCA_001179705.1 Baeospora myosura
TGTGAGGGCTGTGAGTATTCCCCTCTAAGATATGATCACTGACGGTGTATCCAGCGGGCCTCGCAATCGTGTGAGGACTCTGATCCTCGCGGTCGAGCGACGGTCACGGTCGCTAATCGAGTATAGGCGTAGATGGGGTCGTTTGTGAGATCGTCGAACCCTTTCACCTAGTATTCAGTTCCTCTGACTGAAGACAAGGTAAATGATGGGTAAAAAGATGATATTACAATAGAGACTCGAGCTGCGTATATACCGTACGGCTACTCAACCTCCGGATCAAGAATCTGATGCAATGCGCGTAACTAAAGGAAGATAGATCCGAAGATCCGCCGTGATGGAGTCAAAGCAACTAAGTCCTCGAAGCGATGTCGTACCAGCGCGCTCGAGAACGTGGAGAAAAGGAAAGAGAAAAAAGAAAAGAACGGTAATCATACGTATGAGTCCTTACAAACCCCCCCTTCCTATTCTCCATGTCTACGTTCGCTTCCTCTTCAAACTCTCTTGGTAGTCGTGTTCGAGTTGAGATTCGAGGTCGCCGTCCGGTTGGAATAGTTCGGGCACAGCGATACTCTGCAGGGCGCGTTTGCTCCATTCCATCCCAAAAGCTCGCGTGAGCTCCGTCTTACTCTGCTTCCACACCTTCAACGTCGGCTTATCTGGCTTGCCTCGAGCCCCTCCGAAACGGTTATTCCCTCTAACGTACTCCCTCCATTGAGCTCGGGTGCGAATTTGGTAAGTCCCGTCGACGAACTCATCCCAAAGACCCTCCATCAGCGAATCCATTCGTTCATTCCACTCTCCCCAATAGAAGTTGCTCTCCGCCATAAGAATCTCGGTGGAAGGCCATAAAGATTTGTCCTTCTCGGGATCGCCATAGGATACGCGACCCAGGAGGAGGTGTATTTCGGCTGCGGACGGTTGGTCGTATTGGATGAACTTGGCGTCGATATCTCCCCCGTCGGATCCTCCTTTATTGTGACGAGTGGTTTGAGGTCCTGGGCCTTGCACCAGTTTCTCCGTTAAGTGTTCGCCGCCGAGCATGTCTGTCAGCCAGGAGATTGTACCACCCTCTGACTTTAGGCTGGCAGCGTGGATGCGTTTCAGAATTTCCCCGGAAGTACCGAGATATCGACGGGCAAACTGGATCTCGTTGACGAAAGTGAGGTTATGATCCACGAACGCGTTGTCGTAGAGATGATGAGTGGGAGCGAGGTCGACTGGTGAGAGCTTTTCGTTAGGGTCACGGAAGAGGTCCAGGTCGGTTCTGAGGACGCCGATACTGAATTTCAGGCGTCGCTGAATAGCAAGATTGAGGACATCTTCGAGCTTCGAGATGCCGGGATACGCGTTAGCCCATAGCCGCATCTTGATCTCCGAATATGGTGGCAACACCAGGACTCCTTTTTCCAAGAGGAGGGGATTCCAGTTGTACGACGTAGGGCGAATGTAGCCAGATGAGGGGATGACGGTAGCATGATGAGGAGCTCTCATGAATTTTTGCAACCAGAAAGTCTTCAACTCATTGAGCGGAGTCTCCGGCGTGGGACTGGATTGAAAGGGAGATAGACGCTTGGCTAGGGAAGGTGTAGCTGTCGAAGTTGACGAAACGGTTACCGAGCTGACCGTGGACATCGTGTCCGAGCCCGCGTGATGAGGTGACGAATTCCGCAAGTTAGCCTCACGATCCGCGCGAGGTTCAGTTGGGAGGGGTCGAGCGTGGAACTTCAACCTTTCCAGGAGAGATTTCCCGTCCGCGTTATCCGTTGTTTGAGGTCGACTCGGGGTGTCAACGTCCATAGGCCCCGCAGCGGTGGCATGAGGATATAAGGCGGTGTTATTAGCGTGTCCTGAGAGCGGAGGAGAAGAGGACGTGGATCGCGAGGAAGGTTGTCGGACATAGGGAAGGGTGGTCAAAGGCAGTCCTTCGTAGAGGGCGTGTTTACCGCGCATGCGAGCTCCGGCCTTTATCTCCTCGTCCAACCTCGTTAGGCCCTCCGGCCCATATAGCGGGTCCCGTACGGATTTCCCTGTCTCTTCGTCGTATATCTGCCCAGGCTTTGGAGCGTGCGTGGCCTTCCAAACTTCTCTGATCTCGCTCTCGGTAACCCACGGTTCCTTACTCGCTACTCTGAACGTGGGGTTGCGAGGCTGCCAACGGTAGCAGATCACGATATGCCCTGGCTTCCCGTTCTTTTGCTTGACGTGGAAGACTCTGAAATGAAACAGCTCGAGGTAGGCCTGACGCAGCTCCTCGTCCTCAATATATCGCCGCTTCCATCGCCATCCGTCTATCAGAAAGAAGCCCCACTCCTTGGGAATAGGTGAGGGGGTGTCGGTGGAGGAGAAGAAGGTGCGGTTCGAGCGTTGAAGGTAGCCGTCATACTCGGAGAAGAGTTGTAGACGCGAATGCAATTCAGGGATGTCGCTACCGAGAAAATCTGCACTGCCGCCTTGTTCGACAGCAGCGTAGTACATCTGATAGAGGTGGGGGGCGAGCAACGCGAACATCACGTCAGATTCCTCCGCTTCGTCCCAGGGGTACCAAATGGGAACATTGTGTTCGGCCCAATGCGGGAAATTCGCATCCGCGAAGTTACGCGGGAGAACGACGATACCTCCTCGTTTCTCGCACAGCTCCAACTTGAATGAGATAATGGAGGCGACTCGGTTAGCTGGAAGTCCCTTCTCCCATTCCGACACTGAGTTAATCCACCAGTTTATGAACCCCAACATATCTAGGACCGTGCGTCTGAGCTCGGTGATCAAACGGTGTATCTCGGATTCGAAAACGTAGTCAAAGACAGGTGGTATGCGAGTGAAATCGAAGGGACTAGGGAATGGACCGTCGCGTTGGAATTTGGGGCCGTCTGCGATGGCGTATACACATCGACTGATCTCGTCATGCGTATCCTGATACCTCTTCAACATCTCTTCGTCTAACTTCCACTTATCTCCCTCTCTAACCGTGGTGTACGCTCCGTCCGAGTGGAAGTACCACAACTTGCTTAGTGGCGACTTAGGTTTGACGGGCGTCCAAAGAGCCCAATGATTGTGGGGATGGTACACGTCGGGAACTGCTCCCTCAAGTCCCTCGTTGATACGTCCAAAGTCGTTTTCTCTGAGCGATCGTCGAGTAGTGGGAATGTTGAGAAAAGAGTAAGAGTCTGGTTCGAGAATGGCTGGGTCGCTGAGGAGACCAACCCAAGTTTTGCCGTCTTTGTCCTTCCTAACAGTGGGCAAGAGGACATTGCCGTCTCTGTCCAGGAGTAAACGATCCATTTCGAAAACTGATGCAGAAACCTGACTCAGTTTTCGACTCGCAATTGACAGTAGGCGAAACCGCTTCCTGTGCAAGGACGAGGGATGAAGGAGAGGAGGAAAGGAAGTCGTATGAGGGGCGATTGTTTTGTAAGAGATGCCTCGAAGCGAAATGATGGAAAAGAATGGGGTGAAAGCCTGAATGGAGAAATTCAATCAAGGGTATACGCATGGAGCGGAGCCATGAACAAAAGGAAAGCCCAAATAAGCAGGCGAAGAAAGATCCGACGTTTCGTCGGAGAATCATGAGGTTGTCCTAAGCGAGAAACCGAACCGGTGGAGCTAAGTGCAGCTTTGACGTCTGCCTGCACTACGATTGCGGAGAAGTAAGGTTTTGAAGCCTGGAAGTTTACGAGTTAGAGATCGTGTAGTCGCTTGTACTCGCCTAACAACCGTGGGGCGTTCCGTAAATCCCTCGCAGTCTGCCAAGTGTCGTGTAGGGGTCCGTAACCCTCCCATCGAACTCTGAATTCCAAAGTGCCTCTCCTGCGTCTGTGACCCACTATCCGTTCTACGTCGTATTCTTCGCGAGACTTTTTCCGAATGTCTATATCTTCGAATGAATTCCGCTCGCCTAGATTCTGCTCAGATTCGACGTAGGGTTTCAAATGCGAGATGTTGAACACGGGGAAGCCAGGATAGTTGTCGGGCATTCGGAGTCGGTACGTATTGGGGTTGATCCTTTGGAGGATTTCGAAGGGCCCGATCCATCTTTGCACTAGCTTGACACCTTTTCTTTTCGATTCCACCCACTCTAGCGAGTGCGGGTTGACTAACACGCGTGATCCCGCCTTGAACATAGGAACTGGACGCCGACCTTTATTGAAGTATTTGGCTTGATCGTCCTGGGCTTTGGCAAGAGCTATTCTAGCGTCTTCTCGGTGAACTCGTAGCGTTTGTAGATAGGTTTCAACTTCTGGTAGGAGTTTGACGATCGTGTCGGGTTCGACTTTGCCTAGAAGGAAGTCTGAGGGACTCTTGGGCTGAAATCCTAATAAGAGTTTGAAAGGAGTGTAACCTGTCGATGAATGAACCGTAGAGTTATACGCGAATTCTAGCACGTGAAGCCATTGGGACCAATCGGTCCGGTCCCGAGAGACGTAAGCGCGAAGCAAGGTACCAAGAGCTTTATTGACTATCTCCGTTTGTCCGTCGTGCTGCGGGTGCCTTGCCGATGACAACATCATATTGACCTTCAACTTCTTGGCTAGCTGTCTCCAGAAGTCAGCCGTCCAACGCGAGTCTCTGTCGCAAACGATGCTATCCGGCAGACCGTACTTGGCGACGATCTTCCTGGCGAACAAATCGGCGCAGTCATCCGCCTCTAGTCCCGTAGTGGTTGGTATGAATGTGACGTTCTTCGTCAATCGACAGACGACGACGAACACGGCGTTGTACCCGTCCGACTTCGGTAAATCCACGATGAAGTCCATGGAAACGGATTCGTAGGGTCTCGAAGGGATGGGGTTCGGAAGGAGGTACCCGTATTTCTTGAAGTTCGTTGGTTTCACTTTCTGACATGTGTCACAGGAATGGCAGAAGGATTCGATATCCCTTTTTATGCGTTTCCAGTAGTACTTGGAGCAAATCCTATCCCACATTTTATCTGCACTCGCGTGAGCACCCTCCCACGGATCTTCGTGAAGCTGAGTCAAGATGCCGTTCCTCAAGGATTTGGGAACGCAAAGTCGAGCCTCAAAGTCCGCGTTCCTGAAGAACAGGAGTCCGTTTTCGTCCTTCGAGAATCTTCGACCAGTTAGCGAGTTGAGGGGATCTTCTTGTAAGGATTTGTATGTCGTTGCGAAAGCCGGATCCTCCTGGTAACCCTGAACGAATGCCTTCCTCGTTTCGGAGTCCATACTGATTGTGATTGACGGTGGCGGGTTCATCATGTTCCTGTATTCCTCCGCTATCTCCAATTCTTCCAGAGCTTCGTCATCCTCTACTTGATGGTTCCCTTCCTCCGGTTGAGTCAAACGGTTCGTGTCGTCATCAGTCGAATCCAATGCTTCTGCTGCTGATACGGCCTCTCCCCCCCCAGCGTTGGTCTCAACTCCTGGAGGTGTGTCCTTTGGAGTCGATCTCTGAGAGCGAGTCATTACCCATGCTGATTTCTCCAATTCCAGGCAGTCCAGTATATCCCAAGCCGCGAAAGTCGCTCTTTTCGCTGGCTCGTTTAGGTATGCTCTCTCCTGCGCCTCCGCTAACGAGTTGTCGGTTTTCAAGGCTGGTTCGCCTGCTTCCGGTAACGGAGAGTCGTGCGGTGGTGGCGCTCGAGGTAGACGAGAGAGTGGGTCCACATTCGAGTGCACGCGTCCCGGTCTGTGGACGATCTCAAGGTCTGGAGCATACGCTGAGAACACAGCGCCCCAAGCGGCGAGACGTCGGTTAGAGTTTTCGTACGTCCTCGCCCATTGTAGGGCAGAGTGGTCAGTTACCAATATAACTTTCTCCCCTTCAATGAAAGGCTGAAACTTCACTAAGCCTTCTTTAGCACCTAGGGCTTCCCTTTCTGTTGTCGAGTAATGCTGTTCCGCCGACTTGAAAGTTCTTGAATAATATGCGATAACCCGTTCTACGAACACCACGGATGAGTCCAAGTCGCCCCCCCAAGCTGAAGGCTCCGGCGAGTCCTGGATTTTTGTACTCAGAGTGGTAGTAAGCTTCGGAGGCGGTAGTCCAGCGTCGTATGCTTTCTTCAAACGATCGTACGTCCTTGTTCCTTTCAAGTCCTTCACCGCAATAGGCTGAATCTGCTGTAATGCGCAGCCCAGGGCATCGTCGGATGCATCTGTGTAGAGCCGATAGGGATGACCTTCCATCGGATGACCCATCACCGGGGCTTCCTTCAATGCTGCCTTCACGTTTTCAAACGCGTACTCCTCGTCCGCACCCCAAGACCATTTCGCGCCTTTACACAACAGATGGAAGAGCGGACCGCATCGATCTGAATAGTACGGAATGAAAGCGGAGAAGTATACTGTCATTCCTAAGAAGGTCTGGAGCTGCGACAGTTTTCGCGGGCGTTGTAAGTCCACAATGGCGCTGACTTTCTCTTGATGCGTTGACAGACCTAGGCGGGACACTTTGTGGCCGAGCAGCAAGATGCTCGAGTAGAAGAGATGGCATTTCGTTGGTGATAGGGTGAGTCCCGCGTTTTCGATCGCTCCGAGCACTTTGTCGAGATGATCGATATGTTCTTCGTAGGTTTTGGAATAAACCACGATGTCATCAATATATACTAGGCAGAATAGCCAGAGATACGGTGCCAGGATGCTTTGCATTACGCGCTGAAAGACCGATGGACCGTTACGCAATCCAAACGGTAATCGTCGGAATTGAAATAATCCTCGGTGGGTCCGAAATGCTGTCTTTTCCCTGTCATCCTCGAACATCCCTAACTGAGTGAAACCTGATAAAGCGTCTAATCCTGATAGCACCTGAGCGCCCGCTAACGAAGCTAAAATTTCCGATTGCCTTGGTATAGGGAACTCGTCCGGGATAGTCACGGCGTTCAGCTTTCGGTAATCGACGCAAAATCGAGGCTTCCCATTGCGGTATGCAATCACCACTGGGGCACTCCAGGGACTCTTCGATGGTTCGATGACTCCCTGGCTGAACCAAAGATCCAGCTGCGCATCTATAACGGCTCGTTTCGCTGGAGAGCTTCCGTACATGGGTACAGCAATCGGTTCCTGCCCCTCGACCGTCCGAATTTTCACTGTCGTAGGGTGGTTTCCGAGACGCCCGTCAAATCCGAATGCTCTGATGCGGCGCCTTAACATCGCCCATGCGCGTTCTTTCAAGTCATCTGGCAAAGAGCCCACATCGATAAGTTCTTCCAGCTGTTCCGACGAATACTCCGTGGGGTCAGGAAACTGAGCGGTTTTGGGACCTAATTCGTCTGCAGGTTCCTCCTCTGCCTGTCCTGTCGAGTTCGTAGGAGAGTCGTGGTCTGTCGGTGGTGACGCAGGCTTATTCAGTTCGTCATTCAATTCGATCATCTTCTCATATACGGCTGCTGCTTTAATCATTTCTCCTAGGTGCTCTTTTGATTTTGGGACGTCGAAAAAGGTGCTTGGATCCGTGATCGAGCCTATAATCTCTCCTCGACGAATGAAGCGTGGCTGGCTGGTCGGGTTGGTGATTGGGACCCAAGGCTTTGTGGAAGAGATCAAAACGTTGGGAACCGTGAAGAATGAGTCATTAGCGTTGGCGAGCAAGTTCTTCTCGACTAGCCAATCGCGTTCCTCGCCGAAATTGCCTTCCACTTCGATGGGTTTACATTCGTGTGGTCGCAATCGATAATCGTGAGCAGCTCGAATATTGTTCAAATCCTCTCCTAACTTCGCCATCTTCCTAGCCTTCCTGGCTTTGTTCTTTCGATGTAGCTTGGCTTTGATGAACTTCCCCGCTAGGAAAGCGCTCTGTTGTAGCCGATCGAAGTCCTTGGTTCTTTCAACTCCGGCTGCCGCTAAGACGTGATCTGTTTTCCCGAATCGAATGTGAGTTCCGTTCTCGACACTTCTGGACACCGTTAACTCGTAGTTCAGGTGAAAATCTTCTCCTATTAGTAACGGGACGGTCATCCCTGGCACCACGTAGCATTCCATATCCGCTTCCACCAATGCGCCTTTAGTATCCTTAGCGACAAAGGGTACCTGCACGAATCCTTGAATCTTCTGGCCCCCATCGGTCAGTTGCCATAGCTTCATTCGTAGGCCTTGGCGAGGTTTCGGTACGTTTTTAAGAGTCTCGTAGTACTCTTGCGAGATCAACGTTATGTCCGCTCCTGAATCGAATCTCCCGTCCATCTCTGGATTTTCTATGCTTCCAATATGCCCTCGTACTGATAAAACTGAGATTCCTACTGCAGACGTTCCTGCTGGAGTGTGACGTCTCCTAGGCATCCGAATGGGAGTGGAGTCCTTTGGCGGAGGCGGCAAGGGAGTGTCTTGTGTTCCATTATCCAGCGAACTTGCATCGGCGGAAGCTGAGAACGAAGAGAACGTCTCTTTACGTATGTCGGGAGGTTCGCGCTCCTTTTCTGGAGCGACCTCTTCTGGCGTCGTTCCTGGGGAGTCTGGCACCAAAGGGTGGTCCAATTCCTCGCCAGGTATCGTGCATTCCAGAAGGTGCCTCGTAGCCTTTGGAGTTGTCCTGTAGATGGCCTCGTCTTCATCCTCAACCTCCTCAATAGAAGGCCGTCGAGAACGAGTCGGAAGAGCCGGATTCGTGTGCTTGCTGGGGAGTGGTGCGTTTGAGTTCTCGTAATCGTCTTCTCGTTCGAGAGAAGAAGTGTTATCCCTGGACTTATGCAACTTCAGATTGTTCGAAGGTGTCTCCACCTTCGCTTCTTCTTCGGCTGCGGCCATCTCAAAACCCTGCTGAGCCAGATGTCCATTGAGCAGGGCCAAGTAAGCGCTGCGATAGACCTGATCCGATTCGTCCGAACTAACAAGATTAACGTTCCTGCGATTGGTCTCGTTATATGCATCGTAGTCGGGGCATTCCCTGTCCCAGTGTTTGTCACTCCCACACACTTTGCAAGGGGACGGCGGCGCTTTCTTCATCTTCGTGACGACGTGGTCGTTCTTTTTGTAACGGTATCCACCTGCTGGGGGCGGACGTTGTCTGCGTTGCAATACCGCAAACGCCTGAGCTACTACGTCGACTTCCGTGAGGTTAAGACTAACTTCTGCGCCTGCGACTTCGTCCCGTGGTTCTTCTTCCTCGTTGCCCAGAGCTTCCAGCTCATTGAGATTAACGGCTTTAGAATAAGAAGAGCGGTTCCTCGACGAGCTAGAGGATACCGACACCCCTACTTCCTTTAGGGCTGAGACTAGATTGTCCGCCGTAATGACATTGGAATTTCTTGACAAGTAGGCGTTCAACAGCGATCGTTCGTGCTCCGTGACCTTGGCATACAGCGTCTCCGAATCTTGTATGCTATCCAAATTGATGATCGGTCCCCAACTCACAGGCGCGTTTTTCATGACCGTGAATACTTCTAGCGGTCCTCCGTCGTCGGTATTGACTAGCATCTTTGTATGCAGAAGTCGTCGAGAAATGAATTCGGTAGGCGATTCGTCTTTGAAACCACGTTGTCTGAATCGTTGATTCTCAAACTTTGAGTTTTGATCCCTCTGCCAGTTTGCGCCCAGGTACCAATCTCTAACCCCTCTGATGAATGATAGATGATCCTTTTTCATTAGCGTTTGCCTACGAGCGGGTAACACCTTATACCAATCGAGGACTTTTCCTTCGAATGTCCGCCATAACCAATAGCCCAAGGCTTGCGGTATATCTCCCCCCATCTTCGCGAATTCGTTAATGGTGAAGAAGTAGTCAATTGCGGAGTCGAAATCGCCGTCCCACTTCGGTAGGTGCTCGGGCTTCAGCTCAGCTTTGATAGTGGGAACCATGTGACCGTATGGTGGAATAGGTCGGTCTCCTCCATCTCCTCCTTGCCAATTCGAATACCCTCCTCCCGGGTCGCCAGGCGGTCCGCCGCCTCCTCCTCCTCCGCCCCCTCCTCGACCGAAGTAGGGTCGATGAGTCGAGGTGGCTGGACCTTGGTAGTTATAAGAGAAAGGTGGTCGGCGAGAATCACCGTTTCCTCCTCCTCCTCCATTTCCTCCGCTACCGCCTCCTCCCCCTCCGCCGCCGCCCGGTCCGCCTCCACCTCCGTTTCCTCCTTCTCCTCCTCCGAATCCGCCGAACCCTTCATGCTTCCCGTGACTGCGATTTCCAAAGCTACCTCCCCCCCATTTGCTAGTTCCAAATCCTCCTCCTAGGTCTCGGTCGACTGGTGCGCCAGGTACTGAAGGTAAGTTGGAATCTGTTGGTCGAGCTGGAGTAGCGCTCGTCAGGGAAGTCATGTGAGGAGGCACGCCTCGTTGGAAACCTGAAGAAGGCGGTCGGGAAGCTGAATCGTATTCGTGTTCTTCAGCAATAGGAGGGTCGAGAGGAGCCTTCGCTAGTCGATCTCTGGAGGGGGCGTTCGGTGGTCGAGACATCGAGTACCAATGGTCGGTATCTTTGACAGAAGCGTTGGCAGAGGAGACATTAGCATTCCGAGTTGGGGTTTGAGGAGTTTGCCTATGCGAACCGATACCAAACCCATGCAGGATGTTGGGAATATCGGCGCTGTCAGAAGGAGGATCGTGGTGAGGTGGATCCGGAGCTGGTCCGGCGAAAGACGAAAACTCTTCGGAGGTCTTGAATTGAGTAGCTGAGGCTAAGGGAGTGACGTAGTAGCCCGAAGTCGATAGTTCGATTTCTGGTTGTAGGGGTGGATCGTTGGCTCGCTTTATCATTCCTACCTTGTAGGATCGTTCGCTAGTCGGGTCGAATCCCCAACGATCTCCGTTCTGAGAATCATACCAGTGGGCATTAGGAGCCTCCTGTACCTTCCTCTCGGGAAACGCCAATTTCAAGCTAGGAGGAGCTTCGAAGACTTCGTCCCAATTTCCAGTACTCAAGGAAACGTTGCGCTTGAGTATCGGAACGTCCTTCTGGTGATGAGGAAAGGAGGTGTACATGTATCCCAATCTGACGTCGTTCGACTGTATAAGACCAAGGCTGTCATGGAGACCGGCGTCGGTGGAAATGGGAGACAATAAAACCTCTTCATCTCTGACCTCGGATGTATACTTATCCAAGTTGGCTTTCGCAAGCTCCAGTCTTCTCCTCAAAGCTATCCAAGCCGCGTTGAGTTGGGATAGCTCCGAACTATTCGTAAGCGTTTGAACCAACATATCGTGAGGGTCGATTTTGAAAATGGATTTCCGAGAAGGATTAAGGTGCGCGATCGAATTTAGAGCGTGTTGGACATCCGATATGTTATGACGAAGGGTGGTGTAGAAAGAATCCTTCAAAGTGAATCTAGTCGGTTGATGCGGTCCCACCGGCCAAACTCCTCTGTCCACTATGTTCTCTTTCAGCAACGCCTTCCTGTCTATGAGGTTGTCCAGTATTCCTCCCGGTCCCATTCCTTCCTCCGCATCATCCTGATTGAACCACGCCCATATCTCCTTCAAAGTCGCTAGTCGATTCTCGAGAGATGCTTCTGGTGACGTGGCTGGTTGGGCATTTTCTGCGGCCGCGTCCGCTTTCGGTGAGGGCGCAGATGCCATGGCTTCCGTTGAAGCCATCGTAGAAACCTGGTCCGAACTCGTGCTTCCTTCCTGATTGCTGGTGGAGATCTGGGAGGTTTTCAATTTCGTTAGAGTCGTCGGTGTCCTTGAAGAAGGAGAAGAAGTGTTTTGAGACTTGATTCGATCTTCGTAGGCCTGTACCGAGTTTTTGACTGAATGAGAAGGAATTTTGTTGTTTGGTAGAGAAGAATTTTCGAGTGAAGAAAGTAGAGCTAAATTGCTCGAGGTGAAAAAGCGAGAACCGGCCAGGGCGTCAGCGATTTCCCACAGTGTCCACCTTTGTGAGGGCTGTGAGTATTCCCCTCTAAGA